>JAMQGT020006489.1:0-61817 GCA_024447675.2 Pterophyllum scalare
TTTTTGAGCGTCACCAGTAAAAAGAATAAGAGGAACTGTGTAACACTGACAGAAACCCCACAATGTTGTCAGACCTGTGGTACTGCATCAAACAGCTGTCTGTAAGGACAAATTAAGACAGGTGGCCTCCCCATCCAGTGTTGATTGTGTGTGAAGACAACATCGCCCTCGATAAAGTGATAAAGCATCACTTTATCAATGAAGGGTGCAGATGGAAGAGTCTGCCAGTTTCCCCAGTAGTGTCACAGGGTTCATTTCCCACTCTGACTAGACTCTTATCCTCCTCCACAACTCAGTTTTCCACTTTTGCACATCCCTTTCATTTGGTCTCATTTTGTTCTCCTCTCCCTCTAACTCTCTCTGGCAACTCCTTCCGTTTTCTATTTATCGTTGTCTCTTCACTCTGTCTGACCTGGACATCGCTGCTCTCATCACTCTGCCTCCGAGGCTTATTTCTGTGAAAGCCACAGTTATGATGCTGCCCTGTTTTGACATGTTTTCCCTCTGAACTTTTTCAGTGGTTTAAACCCACTAATTCTTCATGGAATGAACTGCTAATATACCATGTCCAGCCAAGTGGGTTTGTGTATATTTTAGGGTTAGGGTGCGTTCTCTTGGGATGTCACCACACTACAGTACAGTCATCAAAAGAAAATGTATCAAGCAATCTAGAAACAATTCTTTGAAAACATGGCGTGGATGTACTGCTCTGCTCCTCAAAGTTTGAAACGCTGCCAGCAGTCTCACCATTGTGCTCAAACTGTTATCATAAAAGGGAAAATGTTCTTTGGTTGTGTGTGATAGCGATGGGGTCCTTTCCTCTGTTCAGAGCTAGAACAGATACAGTCTAATAACTGGAAATGGAACAGTAACAGTCTTGTCTTAAGGTGGCAAAGCTTCCAGAAACTCTTCACTTTTCGTGTTAGATTAGAACTGCGTTATTTCTTGTGCACCAGTGAAAATGTGGGTCTGATGGTGGCGGTAGCAGTCGTGCAGTTTAAGACGCTGAGCCACCAGAAACACTTATTTATTTTTACTTTTGTTAACTTTTGTGTTTTTCTGCTGTTGTTGAGTGCTTTCTAGGACCACAATGGAAATGAGTGTTTACAAGTTTTTGTGCAATCCTGTTTTGTTTTTTTATGCCATGTCAATTTATATTTGTTGTGAAAACCAAATAAAACCAAACTAAAACTAAACACCACAAATATAAGTTTTTAAGAATATAAATATGGCCAGAATAGAGTACCACCAAAATTACTTTGACTCCCAGTAAGGACCATGCATATACATGCTTCATGACAGCTACTGTTTTCTAGTTATATTCAATTTCTAGCTAAACGTGTGGTAACACACTTTAATTTCTGATGTGTTGTATGAACTGTAGGACTTCATTTATGGTCCAGGTTTACTGGCTGACCTCATAATGTAAAAACGTTCCATTCTGAATCCAAGCCGTGCAATGAGTGAAAGGAGCAGAGTTGTAATATAGAGAGAGCTTTGACTACATTGTAAATATGTTGTGAGGTACGTACTTATAGGACAACATGTAATTTCTAAAGCTGAATATAGCAACAAGCAGAAACCTTCTGTGGCTTGGGTCAGTAGGAGGGAGAAAATTCATTTGGACAGAAATTGAAAACACTACATGATTCTATTTCAGTCGGAAGGATTGAAACAAATGTTAGGCATAGGGTCAAAGATCAACATCCTGCCTAATTTAAGAAAGGTGCCATGGCTAAGTTTTTCTCCTGAAATAGAGACTTAGGGTAGAAGGCACACTTTCACGTGTGTCAAACTTTGTCCACGGTTCCTACTTTTTTTCTAAAATGTCCTTTATTTGATGCTCCTGCAGTGACAGATAACAGCTTGTGCACTTGAGTGAATTGGTAGATACTTAAAGTGTTGAAGATGAGAAAAAAGTGGACAGGTTAACTAACAGTAGAAGCCTGCGTGTTTAGAAATCTGCACAGTCTGAAGCACATCTCAGTATGAACATGCCAGGTAAAGTATTTAGCCATCTTCCTCTTACAATCCTGTGTTTGGCATTGGCTAAATGACACATCGGCATGCATTAAACTCCAGTACTACAAACAAATCCAATATTAACTGATTTAAATCATGTTTCACCGGCAGCTTGAGAACAGTCTGTCACACGGGTGGGGGGGGGGGCAAACCAATTCATTTTTAAAGCAATTCAGTGACAGCTCATTGCCACTGGGCTATCTTTAATGGCTAGAGCATGAGAAAGATGCATATGCAAAAGACGCACTCCACCAAAGCTCACAGGTAATTGGTTGATGACAAGATTCCCAGGAGATGCTTTAGTGACATGCAGTAGCTGCCGCCCCTGCCTGACCATTCACAACCAATGGCTATGAGCTTATTTTCCCTAGCAAGCATTACGGTCTTAATTACTGCTTTCGCCTTCAAGAGGGATGAATGTGAAAATGAGAAGCACCATCCATCTGGGAAAAAGACAGTGAGTAATGGAGGAGGAAAAGTGTAAAGTGTGGGAGGGAAAGAAGAGGACAGTGGCAGAGGGAGGTAAACACTCCCAGGGTGATGGAATAAGGAGTGCTGCCTAAACACAGCTTTCTACATTTCACACAAAGATCCTCAACATTTTTATCCACTGGGTTTATCACAGGGATACATTACAAACTCCATAAATATCTTAATGCATGCACACCTTATTTAAAGCTCATTTAGTAAGGCTGAGCTTGATATATTTGCAAATGAACTCTTATCAGCCCTGCCAAGGCAGTCGGCTCTGAGGCGGGAAGGGAAACAAGTTTGGAGAACAAATCTAATCTTAATAATCCACTTGAATAGCTGGACACTGCAGGCAGACCCTTTAAAAACACACCAAATTGATTTCCAAGAAATAAATGAGACTGATAATTCTTCTGATATTGTCACGGTAAATATGAACCAGAACCTAGTTACCTTAGCGTGGCTCTGGCTTAATTCCAGGTAACATAATCTGACTACCAGCACCTTTAAAGCACAATAATTAACAGATCATATCTTGTTTGTTTAATATGTATAAGTGTAAAAATGACAAATTGCAGCATCATGTTAGGTTATGTATTAGACTCCTTCTTGGCTGGGAGCAATAACGTCCTCAAGTCGTGATGCCAGCAGTGCTTCAGCTAAGCTAATGAGCTGCGTGTGTGTTTAATATACAAAGATGAGTAGTACTGATCTTATCTAACTCTGAGAAACTGAAAAACAACTCAAAGCTTTAATTCTATTCAACATTCGTCCCTTTAAG
Organism: Pterophyllum scalare; assembly: GCA_024447675.2. NCBI lineage: Eukaryota > Metazoa > Chordata > Actinopteri > Cichliformes > Cichlidae > Pterophyllum > Pterophyllum scalare. The sequence continues at coordinate 3,275 of JAMQGT020006489.1, forward strand.
TTTTCTGTACGAGTTCAGCCTGGATTACTGCATATTCACCTCACAGATTCTCTCCACCCCACGCAAAGAGGAAGAAGAAACTCGGGTCCTTTTATAAAATACAAAAAGAATTTGCTTCATCTTTGTACACAGAATTTCTTAAAGTACAACATTTATTTTGTGCAGAGTCCACTCGACACTATCAGTATGAGATATACCTGATCAGGTCAGTAAATTACTGCACACCGGGTATAACCACAGAAACATACCCGGAATATTTAAAACCGTAAGAACCATAAGAAGCTCTTGTTGCTCTAAGCCATTTTTTGCCTAGCTCAAGGCAACAGTCACAGCAAAGAGGGAGAGCCCATCTTTTGGCAGGACACATATCTCCTAACCGAAATGGGAGCCAAACTGTATCAATTAGATTCCCCGGACAGATGAATATTTGATGTCACACTCTGTTCATTTCCAAACTGGGATTCAGGCTGGAATCCCTGTACCTACATTTAAAAAAACCAAAAAAAAAAACATATGTAGTTCAATCCTTCGTAACAGCTCGAGAAACAGGAGATGGGTTGTGCTGATGGAAAATCACTTCAGGGATGGACAATACCACAGTGATCTCATCATTATTAGAACAATATTAAATTGAATCTGCCACACTATAGTTCCTATAGTCACATGACAGGACATATGCAGCATGGGTATGTGGAGAAATGTGTGCACAAATACAGGTTCATGCTCACACCTTTGCACTCCAAAATCATGCATGTGGTGATTGGCTACAATGATCCTTTATTACCAATTATTATTATTAATAGTTCTACTCCCCCACCCCCTGGCTCCCCCGACCGCCACCAGTGAAGAGTGGAGGAGAGAGAGGCGAACGCTTTATGAAACAGACTGAACAAGTTAGTGGAACGACAGGTATAAAGAGAAAAATAAATGAATAAATAAAGGAGCCAAATGCTATGACATCATACAGTTTGAGCTGTTCATCCACTCATTGTGATTAATCATTCGTGGTGTTTGTATGTGAACAAGAATCTCCTGTTGGCGTAGCCTATCGTTTTTGAAGTCACGATGTGACAAACTCCCTGACAGGTCTTGCTTTCTCACCATCAACAGAAGCCCCCCCCCTTTTTGTACAATGGAGATGATTACAGAACCCTAAAGGGAGGGGTCTACAAGTCAAATAAAAAAAGAGACTAAACACTGATAGTGAACAAAATGAGGAATGCATCTAATCTATGTGAACCTGCAGCACTTTGCATTCACACATAAACCCAAGTGCAGGAGCACACACTCAGTCCGGTTTCTCCTCTGACACGTATAAAAAGTTACCCGACAGCACTAGTGGCAAGATATCAAGAAAAAAAGCACAATCATCCTTTTCAATGGAAAAAAGTTAAACTTGAAGCACCACTGCAGGTTTGCTGCACTCAGATGTTCCCCGGGCTTTGCCTGGACAATCATTATGCTTATCAAATGCAATTTATTAGAAGAATCAGGTCAGAGGAAGAGAGAGGGAAGTGAGTGTATGCATCTGTGTATTTTCTTAAGTCCACATGCACGTGAACTCATGCTGCACAAAGTCAGACAAGACAAAGCCAAGACAAAGGGGGGAAAGAAAATAGAAAGTAGAATAGAATAGGAAAATTTCACTAGGTCTTTAAACCAGTAGAAACTTCTGAGTGAAGCCAGACGAGAAACAAATGAAAAAAATGAGACAGGACTTGCGTCGGACTGTATAGATGTATTCAAGTGTATTCAGCTTTGCCATCTGCCAAATAAAGCCAACCCAGTGGTTTCAATTGACCAGACTGGCAGAGGCCACAGTGCTACTGTCCTCAATTCCCGCATTCTGCAGACAGCATGAACTCGCCTGACGCCTGAGCTCTCTCCATCGATCGAGCCACCACTATTACAGATGAATCTGACCCGGCTCAGGTCAATGTACAGCATTTAGAGCCAGACTCAAAACCATCGTTTACTAATCTCACCATTATGTATCATAACTTTTCCATTTATAGAGAAACAAGAGACCATTATAGCGCACAATATTGCTTTATAAAACCAAAAAAAAAACCCAATTGTGTAATTGTTTAGGTTATAATTCACTTTCCTACTCCCAGAGATGAGAACATGAAAACCATCTTAAACAGAGTAAATATGTATTCCCTGGGGGAGGCTGGGGTGCGCCCTGCCCACTGTGACACCACATGAGCCAAGATGAAAGTGTGGAGGCACTGAGGGGAGCAGAAACTCCACCTTTCTCCTCCTCTTCTTTATAAATAGCTATTAGGAGATATAGAGCAAAAAAGCTTCTGGGAATTCAGACAACAGCAGCAATTGCACCAACATGTTCTCCTTTTTGTAAAGAGAACATACCAGGTGATAAACAAACTTTTATCCCTTGACTTCTACATACATAAAGCTGGAAGACAACAAATATCAAAGCAGTGTGCACACATATACAGACACACACGAAAACACCAGGAGAAGATAAAGGAAAGGGAACTGCGGGCGTGAGGAAAAAGGCCTCCTACCTTTTTCTGGTCCTCCAGCTTTTGACTTGTCGACTTCTTGCCATGCTTGCTGGCTTCCGGTACATCCATCCCTGGTCCAAATGAATAACTCCAGAAAATAATCACATGAAGTAAGTTGAACACAATCCAGTTTGGTCCAGAATCCAGGCTACAGTTTGACAACAAAAGCCTGTGCCCGGCTAACGCCTTCACCCGGACACAGGCGATCCATCTCAGGGGTTGGCTGGTATGGTCAAAGTAAAATACGAAGGCTTTGTTAGCAGAGAAAACACCAAGGTGGAAAGAGAAGGCTACCAAGAGAGGGTCATTATGGCAACTGGAGCAAAGAGAACACTGATGCTGCTCGTGTAGTTTTACATGAAGAGAACAGTTATGCTTGTTTCCTCTTCAGAGCGCAGTCCCTGGTATAGCACAATGTCTTGCGTCCACATCTGTGAAAAGACGATACACAAGATGACTATGATACACATGGAGAAGACAGCAAAATACAATATATATATATATATATATATATATATATATATATATATATATATATATATATATATATGTATATGCAGCATAATTAATGCAAAAACTCTCTGCCTCTCCAAAAAGTCAATATTCCCCTTGGTGCTGCACTGTACAAATGGCGGGGGTTTCTGCATATCAAAGTGAATGTTGCCATGGTGCTGAGAGGGAGAGAGGAGACTCCCCATGCCGTTTGTTCTACATTGAGCAATTGTTTTTGTTGTCTCTCTCTCCAAACCTATTTTCCAGCAAAAAAGAAGCATGAGAATCACTGAGGCATGCTGAGGCTGGGTAAACTGCAGTGGGTGCACATATCTATAAGGACTGGGACTGCCTCCTCTGTAGATTCTACAAGGACAAAAGCCTAAAGGTTCGGCAGTCACATGGATGTAACCACAGAGCAATCCACAAAGCAGCAGCCCACTAAAACTGATCAGGAGGTTATAGAGAGGATGACCAGTACCGGAACTTTCTGGCTTCATAATTCCTGTTGTTAGAAGGTTCAAATTGCATGAATCACCACTGAAACATTAACAACCTCTTCCAGCAACAAAATTGTATTTTAAAGAAATTGTTCAACAAATCCGTTGAATATGAAGCTACAGCGAGGACTGGAAGCATGGGTTATGATGCCCCACCCACTTTCTTGGAGGTTCTCCTTTCTTAACATGCAATTAGCCATCACCCCCAGAGAACATTTTATATTAAGTAACACTTTGGCACACATAGCACCCCTTCAGTGTTGGCACTGCCGATAATGTCTAAAACATAGAGCAGTTTTCGTGTATAATTTATATGTTTTTTTTAATTTGTGCAGTTATCTTGCAGTTGCCACTTGAGGTGAAGTGAGGGCAGGGCGTGAGTTGTCAGGGGGAAGTGGAAAAGTAGTATTAGTTATAAGAATTCTGCTAATTTACATCATGACTATTACTCAAATGCAAACAGGAAAAAAAATGGTCAAGCTGCTGCACAAAATAGCACAATAGTGTTTCCTAAGCGCGTTTTAATAGCGTTATTAATGTTTTAGAGCCAAGCACAGGCAGAACAATGACACCATACTAGCACAAATACTGTACTATATATAGATTCCCCACATAGACACATGATTGTACTTTCACTATAATCAATATTCTCTGGGCTGCAATTCACTCACCATCCATCCACAGAAGAAACCCAGTCAAACACTACATCCCTCAAGCTAGCAAAAGAGATGAGGCATCACAGAAAACAGTCTCCCCAGACTAACCCCACTAAGACCATTAGGGAACCTACCCAACTTGTGTTCACCTTCATCTCCTCCCTTAACACCAACATGATCTTAACAGTTCTTTGCCACTAAACACTTATCCAGGTCCAGAGTGCAATGTAACACTGTAACCCTGTCAGCTATTTAAGGCCAATCATTTCAAGTGCTGCCAACTCTGAATTGGTTCTTGGGGACACCGGAGCCCAGCAAGATTTTCCACTGAAACCCAGAGTGTTAGCTGCTCGCAAAAAAGCTGTGAAAAGCACTCCTTTCAAGTACCATGGGGATGCTGTTACATTATCTGTTAGCCTCAAACAATAAGCAATGCACAGGGGATATTTCCTGCAAAAAGATGAAGAAAAGAAATTGAGCCAGAAATTTAGTGTAGGTAAAAACACTGCATCCTAGAAATGCAAAACCTGCTAAAAAACACGGCTATGTTGCTTCTAGACTTCCCCATTTCCCTCAGCAGCGGATCTATACGAGGGGATTTCTAAAGTCATGCATACTGCATGAGTGCTAATTTGCCCCTGTTTTTCTTCTTGAATATTACAAAAGAAACAATGGGACCTCACGGGGAACTGCATGGCACACTTTCGTTTTGCTGCAAGGAAAAGGTTAGCTGGCACCACTGATCAGAATGACAGGAAGCCCTTGTATCTAGGCCACTGGGGTCGGAGGTCATTCTTCATTTGCTTTGCCTGACATGCAACCGTATGTACAGAACACCCAAAATCAAGGGGAAAAGGACAGACTCAAAAAATAGGGAAAAAAAATACATCACCTGACAAGCTGTACATGTCCTCAGTAGCAATACCAGAACTGCAAGATACAGCCTGTAGCCAGTGCTCAGATATCAAAATGCAAGAATCCTACACTGTTTTATATATAACCAGATATTGTGGTCAATACTTGGTTTACCAAAGAAAAATGAATGCTGACAAAACCTGTACAATCAGCTCTGGAAAGAATGTTGAAAAAAGGTATTCAGAAAAAAGGTTTATAAAAGTTTTATAATTCAATGTTGTCTCGAGTTTCTGAAGCTAGACTCGAGGCTTGGAAGGAAGATTTGTCATTAGAATGATCTGAGGAAGACCGGCAAGATATACTTGGCCCTCACTAGATCTATCAACACGTGCCTTAAAAGGATCCAGTTAATGCAGTTATACAGTAGCTGCATTAACACTCACCCATTCAAACTTTTGACTGCTACTGTATATAACACCAGTAGATCTCAACAGGTATACGTAAGAGAGATATACCTGATGTATGTTGGGGGATCCATTATTATTTCCAGAGAAATATACTGTATCCAAAGCTGTTATACAGCCTATATCCAGGAAAAAATTTTACTTATGTATGCACACTAAAGCACTGGGTTTTTTGTACACGTCAAGTACAAGTGAATATTTGCAACAGGCTGCACAACCTTTATAACCTTTTTTTGTTCTTTGTTTAAATCATTGAAAATTTCAATAAAATATTTTGGCCCCAAAAAAAGTTTCCATTAAAAGGCTCACATGCAGAAAAGAGCAATTTTGTATTGTTTTTTGTTTTGTTTTGTTTTGTTTTGTTTTGTTTTTTTGCATTAATGTGCATACCATTAAAACTGGTTATGGCAAACTGTTCACAAGTATTGACGAGCTGTCGATATCTAAGCGCAGCTACAGAAAAATACCAAATAACACAATTTTGTGATTATAAATTTTGTAGTATAAAATAATTCAAACTGAACTGTGACATTTAAAATTGTGTTGTATTTAATTCTATAAATCATTTTTGACATATTGTAACAACCAACCTAGCTTAATGCTACTAGCCCTAAACTGGATGACGTTTTAACGCACTGGACGGATTTAGAGCCTGATAAGACGTTAAAATTACAAAATGAAATATTTACTACATCATTTCAGACACGCTGCCCACAAACATCCAAACAATAACTAGCCTGTTTCCTTGCTCGCCCCCTATCTGAATAGATATATAAAAAAGCAACAGAAGAAACTCACAACTCTGCTGGTCACTTAGGAGAAAATGCCCAAAAAAAAGACATCGGCTAGTCAAGTCTTATTAAAACCAAAACCTGTTATGTTTCTTCCTCACTGCACAAATACAAGCAGATCAGACGCCAACCTGCCAACAAAGTAAAACCAGCTAGGAGTTGGAATGAATTAGCATTAATAAGCTACAGCTGAATGGATGTGGTAGTGACACAGCTGGTGTCAATTAAGAGTGGTAACCTAAATCTGAAATCTCCCACAGCCTCTTCAAAGGAGCTTTTTTATTATTATTATTAGGCTACAGCTGGAATAAGGCACAGTTCAGGGAAAAGATGCTTCCATTCAAGCAAATGTAATCAATATATTTGTGTCTGTCTTTCTCTCGGTCCTCCCACTAGCCTTTATAAATATTCAAGGACAAATCAAGATTTAACCTTGATCCTTGAAAACTGAAATATGTTTTTCATGTAACAGTTTGTTTTTCCAGATGAACAATTCAGTTTTCTGTTTGCACATTCAATACTGTCAGAATAATGTGAATGTATCTGAGTATGCGAATACCCTTCTGTATTAGTAGCTGACAGAATGAAATATCTTACTACTAAGAGAATATGCAAATTAGTAGGCTTGTGCATAACCATGTCTCATACCATCAGGTATCTGCGACGGAGGTCGAATAGGAAACTTATTTACATCAAGCATGTGATGCTGACTTTAAGAGCTCCAAATAATAATAAAAAAAAAAAGTAGTAGAAGAAAACTCAATGTCTTCAGGAAATGTGTGCCTATATTTTTGCGTTTTAGAGAATATTGTATGCTAAATCCCCTTTAGTTGTAAGGAATCATATTGGAAGTGAAATCTCCATATTTATGAGCAGCAGCCACTGCAGTTTTATCGCAGCCTGGTGTACAGTGCTGGTAATCCAGCTTTCAGCTCCACAGCTGGTCCACATTCCTCTCAACCAGTGGCCTTTCACGAGCACTTGGTATTCACCGGGTGTCTGTTACTCTCCAAGTGGTCAATAAAGTTTGATTCATGAGGCCTGGGGCCTTAACTACACATTTGCTGCTTCAATTCGAAGAGATGTAAATGATGGCCACAGAGCCTGCCTGATTTCCTCGGGGAGAGCATGAGGGTTGGGGCAGCATGTGTTATAAATTATCACCTCAATAGGTCAGAGGTCAAACATAAAGAACACCCTGCCATCGCATTAAAGTGCTGTAACATCCTAATGGCATTCCTTCAACATAAGCTTCATTTTGTCAGCATACATACCAGCTAATATGATCTCCCGACCAAATGTATGAAATTTATTTTTCAGTCTTTGTCACAGGTCTTTATTTAGCCAAATGTAGCTGGGAATGTTTTATAATATGCATATTGGAAGTAAAATAGTAGTAGTACACAAGATATGCACATACTCAGATACATTTACTTCATTTTGAAAGTATTAAATGCTATATGTCTGCTTACGATGAGCCAGCATTAACTGGAGAGTAAGAGACAAATGGGAATATACTCAGCAATTAGGACATTTGTAATAGCTTTGCCATACTTCTCTAGGCTCCACAGTGGGCCATTAATAATACTGATAAATCTAATAAACGCAGCAGGGATCTATTGCTACACATTACAGCACTTAGGGGACTTCACTGACCATTCTGTAGCTTACATGAAGAATCCTTAGCACAGTAAAAGACACACAATTTTATATTCATTACGTGCTTGTTATTTTCAACTCTGGACCATTGGACATTCAGCAGATGTGCCGTTATTTCGAAACATGTGCAAGAACATGTAAGCGCATCATCTGAGATCGCCGACCAATGAACAAGCGAGGAGCAGCAACACAAAGTCAATATAATGTATATTTTCAACAACGCAAGTTCAGAAAATGGTGCACAGAGCAGAACAGATGGGAGAACAAAGAAACCAGATGCTACAGTAAAAACTGGTGTGCAAAATGTGCATTGTTGTATTAACATAAACAGGCGTGTAGAGATTATAGAAAGTGTGTATATGCATCCTAATGCAGAATAATGTATGAGAGATACAAACACCTGTAAATATATTCTGGGCAGTCAGGCTCTAATTAATAACATTTCCTTTACATTTTTCTACCTAAATGAATGTGTACTGTGCACAGACTGTGGTTCTTCTTTTGGTATAACATTAAGAAGTTATTGCCTGCAATAAAGTGTGGTATTTTATTTTAGTGCTAAGTCACAATATGCAAATTTTACATGTGCTGCTCAAAAAGGAAGACTTTGAAAACACATCCCAAAGGAAAAAAAATAATGCTGGATATCTGTACTGATATGGGTAGTGTGTTAGGAATGAGAGGATTCCACACTGAAATGAAAATTATCAGCCTGCAGAGGCTGAATTTAGACACCCTGAAAATCAAAATGAAAAAAAAAAAGTTTGTTTCAATTTTATTTTATTGCACAACAAAAAAGGAGAGATGCCTTCTGCCAGGTTTGAGCAAAACTGGTATTTTCCACCTGGAGTCCGTGCCTGCACCCCCCCCCCCACGGTGCTGAGCAGTGAGCACAGACCCACTAGAGGATGTCACGCCCTAAGGTCAGCTTATGAAGTCTGAAGTTCTGATTGTTTGGTCAGATGTAATCAGACCACAGTGTCCTGCTGGAGGTCATTTTGTAGCTCTGGCAGTGCTCATCCTGTTCCTAATTGCACAGAGAAGCAGATACCGGACCTGCTGATGGGTTAAGGACCTTCTAAAGCCATGTCCAGCTCTCCTAGAGTAACTCTCCTGAAATTTAATCCATGCTCCTGAGACTGTGCTGGGAGACACAACAAACAGTGTCCTCCACCTGTAAACCCTTCCTGTTTTGGGGGTTGTCTCATTGTTGCCCCTCTAGTGCACCTGTTGTTAATTTCATTAACACCAAAGCAGCTGAAACTGATTAACAACTCCCTCTGATACTTAACTGACCAGATCAATATAGCAGAGGTCTAATTGACTTGATGCTGCACTCTGATTAAAAATTAATTCAATTTTCAATGCAATTCAATTCTATTTATATAGCGCCAAATCACAACAAACAGTCGCCTCAAGGTGAATATTTCTTTCATTTCTTCCTTTGTTTTTTAACATACCGATCTTTTCCAGATGTTCTGATACTCATTGGGTTTTAATTGTGCAGTGAAAAGAAGCCCAGAAGAAGAAGCCTATGAGCTAGACGAAGTCTAAAAACTCCCTGCGAAACCAATTTGGCAAATAAGGTGCAAAAAGCCTGCAGCTAGTGTTGCAGAGGTTGACTTAACGTAAAGACACACCCACACAGACAAACATCCACACAACTGTCAGCAACAGCTTTGATCCCTCAGTCTTGATCCATCAGACTCGTGCCTCACTCCTCACAGCTACACCTAAGAGAGGAGGCAGCGAGAGGACACAGAGAAAGTAATGCAAGTGATGAACTGTGTAAGTCAGGACAGCACAACAGCACGTGAGCATATGTACAAAAACATCTGGAAATGTCTCATAAATGGAAAAATTTGGAGCAGATTTGGTCCACTACAACTAAAATACCGACTAATCCCCACGTAGTTCTTCGCCAGTTTTGCATCCTGAGTATCACTGGAGTGATGAACTGCAGCAACAACCCGATCTGCTGCGCTTTCTTGTTGTCACGGTAACTGGGGAGAGCAGGCACCAGCTTGGGCGTGTGCACATGTGCGCTTAATGTTTGTGTGGCTACAGGTATCCTGGCTTTCTTCAGCGGGGTAACAACACCGCGAAGGTGAAGACCGACAGGAGAAGTGGCAGCTCATTAGCTTGAGGAATGTGCGTTACAGTGTCAATATTATCCCGGCTGTTTTGTTCCGCGCACTTGCCCGAGTCTGACATTTTCCCGGCACCTTGCTGTTTATTGTTTTCAGAGATCACAGACTGTTTGGGGAAATGATTCGGGACCGGTGTCTGACCCTCACAGCTGGAACACTACCTGCCAAACATCCCTGTTAGCTCGGGATTTTAAATCTCATGCGGGCAAGATTAATAAAGTCAACCAAACTAAGTAGGGAAGAAATAATGTAAAGCTATTAGGACACTCACACCTGCAGGGAAGCAGCTTATCGTCTCTGTATGAACAAAATTAATGAATAACAAAGGAAAGAGTGGAAAAGAAAAAGCAAATACAGCAAAGGCTTTTTAGGGCCATTTCTTACCCATATTGTTATTTTTTTAGATTTAGATTGTCTGCCTCAGACAATCAACAACTAAAAAGGGAAATATGTCCCCTAAAAAAACAGCATTACCATTAGCTGTCAGGAGTAAACTATAGCCACACAAATCTGTTGCATTAACTGAACTTGCTTCTTTTTTTAAGCTTTCTCTGCCTAAGTATAACAACATCCTGCACCAATATGGAACAAACTAATGACAGAAGGCAGGTTAGTTTGCTCTCTCTTTAAAGGCAAGACACTACAGCCATGACTGAGAGCTTGGCTGGATAACTTTTCAGGAATGAGTTTGCCAGCTGTAGGAGTGGCAAATGACTAGTGAGCCATCTGTACCGCCACCATCCAGCCTTGCTACGGAGCAGTGCTTTCCCACTTTGTGGAGTGACCAGGCCGTTGGTTAGTGTAGACGTACACTGCTGTCAATCTGCTGCTTTGTTGTTACTGAATTTGTTAGCTGTTTAGAGGTGCGTTGTGAGTGCCCTTTAAGTTGTCCATCTGCTGTCAAAGTCTTTTAGTACAAGTCAAATCCTTCTGTTCTTTTTGAAGGCCACTCACACTTTTATTACATCCAGACTCTATTATTATAGTTATATGATAGAATGGGCAAGTGAGACTCCTCACTAGTACATGTTTACATCAACATATTTCACCTGTTGTAGCATTATTAAATTTGCTACCTGCTCTGTAAAGGACCAAGTGTAACATTTTGCTTCTTATAAGTGCTACGGTGGGCTTGTCTGACCTGATACACTCTTACCAGGTCAGGTTCTACCACAGGGCCTTTACCTCACGATATGAAGCGCCTTGAGGCGACTGCTCTGATTTGACTCAATATAAATAAAATTGAATTATGACTTATACCTTGTGCTCTTTAAAGTCAGTTGACCAGCAGCATGTACCAGTCCCACAAATCAGACCGCTACTAAAAGCCGTCCTTTTTCAGTCACTTCTACTAAATTTTGGAACGGTGCTCAAATCGCGACTAAAAGCATGTTTTCCAAATGGTATTTTGAGATGAGTTTCAAATGTAAGAATACCTTGTATGTATAGTATTAATCACCCATAGAGATGCTCAAATCCTGAGCTTTAATTGCGTTTTTTTGTTGGGTTTTTTTGTTAACTTGTGTCAAATGTTGTTCAGCACTTTGGGTAACCTCTATTGTGGCTCAGTGCACTTTATAAATAAACTGTGTACCAATTCAAATTTATTGCGATGACTCAAATACCTTAATATTCATGTACATGTACATGTGTGTGTCTTTCTATGCATCTTCATCATCTAACTTACTTGGAAGAGATATTAAAAAAAACTAAAGGCGGTGTGCAGCCACTTTAAGCAACGGGAGGAGACATTAGCAGAGCAAGCAGAACATTCTTGTGGGTACATCAATGTAAAATACACCCTTGCAGCATCTACATTTTCAATGTAAGAGACCATCAGATTATTTATAGCTGCCTCCAAAGTACATTCAGAATCTTGTTCATAATTTTATTTATAAGTTTGTCTTGCCTTTATCATTGTGGTCTCTGAAGATGTTTCCAGTTACCTTATATATAGAACATTGATTAGTCGAATCATTTAGAAACATCAATAAACCACAACATGTAAGGTATCCAAAAGAACATCATTATTTCTAGAGTGGGGTTTATGACTAAAATGGCTGAAATATATATTAATACAAGAAATACCACTGTGTAAGTTTATTCAAATCCATTTTAAATGCTTATTATGTAAATTCAGAATTATACTTAAGACAATAAAGACAAAATGAATCCAATGAAATAAAAAAATGGCTTTAAATAATATGGCAGTCCCACACATCACCATCTTTGACCCTGGCCCCATCAGGTTCTTCCTCCTGTCTGGCTGAAGCACCTGTAGCATCATTGGCATCATGTTGTCCCAGCTCTCCCTCCCTGGGCCTGTGTGGCAGAGATTATGAAATGGAAGGGGGGGGCTGCTTTTCCACTCCTCCCTTCATCTACATACAAGCTGCATTACCACCCGATTACACTTAGATTACATTAATGTGCTTCCACTCAGCCAAGCCTCCTCTACATGCGCCAAACCCATTCTCCACCCTCTGCGATGCCCACACGGAGCATTATAGCGGCACGTAATCTTGTGATATTGTGTCGGGATTAACATCAAATCTCATTATAGCTGTGGTGGATGATGGGAGAAAGAAGGCTAGAGGAGAGGAGGGGGTCATCTTTATTCATTTTAAGTAAGAAAGAAGAAGAGAGATCATTCCAGAACTAGAAACAATTAGGCATTGTGGTGTTTTTAATGTTGATTCATTACACACAAGAATTGTGCCTATTGAACATGCACACACACAAACACACAGTGCAGTCAACTCAACAGAGATTAAGAGGTCAAAATGAAGCAACTAAATACACAACAAATCAAAGACTGAAGCGTTCTCCTTCAGCTCACCGCGCCTCGCCTCCTCACACCAAACACTCCTTGTCTGTTAGCATTTTCCCCGCAGCTCGGCATACTTGCGGTTCATAAACCTCTCTTTTACTACCAATAGATCTGTGAAGGTTGTAATTGCCTAAGTGATATACAGCAGCACCGGCTCAGTTTAAAAGGCCACCTCGTCAAAGCGGTGTTAAGGGGAGAGCTTTGCCTTATTAAAAAAAAAAACAGATTGTCATGCTAAATTACAGGAGGCCAAAATTGCATTTCAAGGCATACACACCATTTCCAAGACAGTAAACTATTTGTGGGGGGGGGGCATTTTAGCTTTTTATTCCTTGCAGATATGCGCCTTTAATTCCCTCGTGACACATACCAACCATTCTAAAAACACACACACACACACACACAGATTGTGGAAAGAAACATATATTCGCATGCTCAAACGCATTCCCCCTCCCCCAGCAGCGCACGACGCTGGTTATTGAGCCTTAGGAGCCCCAATAAATCACGTGGAGGCCCCGGCAGAAATGAGGGATAACAGCACAACAGTGTTACAACCATTGATTGCCAAATGCCTCATCTTTTTATATTCACAGCAAGGCAGGGGTGCTGGAAGGGAAGGACAGCTAAAGAAAGATTGTGGGGTGGAGTCGTGTCAGTGCTTGCTATAAAAGCAAGCAGTCACTGGAATTTATTTATTTGTTTATGTATTTATTGCAGTGACAATCAAATTCTGCTATGAACCTCAGGGGTGTTTTCACAAACCAGCAACAACATTTAAGGACATAAATTAATAAGCCAAATGCACATGGTGAGATATTCCGGGTCATCATAGATATGTACGTATGTGAATGTGTCACCCAAAAGATCAAAACCTTCCCGCAGCTCAAAGTGTCGCCATATGGATTTCAAGGTCAGCGTGAAAATCGTATGCAAAGACCGGAAGCTGCAGCAGTTGTTGTACAGAAGATTAGATTCACCATTTCTGTTACATCGTTGTCCCACTTGGGGCCCTGAAGGCACAGCAACATCGCGCTATAGCAGGGATCCTCAAATCCAGGCCTTGAGAGCCGGTGTCCTGCAGGTTCTAGATGTGTCCCTGATCCAACACACCTGAGTTCTCCAGGGTCCTGCTAGTGACTTCTACATTTGACTCAGGTGTGTTGAAACAGAGACACATCTAAAACCTGCAGGACACTGGCTCTCGAGGCCTGGATTTAAGGATCCCTGTGCTATAGCATGTTAGAAGCCCGGGCATTTCTATGCTCTGACACACATGAAGCACAATTTCCACAAAGTGCTGTTAAAAGCCTGAAAAGTCTCAGAGCTTGAATGACAGCACTAACGTGCAGATTATTTTGGAATCTCATTTGTTGTTTTGTCATATAACCGTACATCAGTGGAACAAGTTCTTCCAGGTGCCAAACTGGAAGCTTACACCTATTCACTGATGACCTAATGGTTCTACCACACCCTACCACTTCATTCAACTTCATTCCTCTCTCGTCTAACGAACATCCAACTCGTGGGGCACACGCACTGACAGCAATCGACACCACCTTTGCGATCTCCAGCTTCACACTCACGACCCTGTCTGACTCAACCTAGTCCATTCTACACCATGATGGAACAGTCTGAATCCACCTAAAATGCTCCTGCTCTTGCTTCCCGTCCTTCTGGTGTCCTGCCCACACACACTATATCTTGCTTCCTTCTCTGCAGAGGAAAGTTCAGCAACTGGCAGGAAAAACGTTGAGATTAAGAAAGGGTGAGGATCCAGTTCAGAGAACTAAATGCCGAAAAACAGGCTGTGCTGGACCACAATTATAAACTCCAAAGCAAAATCCAAAGAACAGTCTCTCGCTGTACTTTACTCTCTGTTGTGTTAGCCCTAGCTACCTGTCAAGAGTGTACCCTGCCTCCTGACGTCTTATGAGCACCTAAAAACCAAATGATAAAGATATTAAAATGTGTAGATACCACCAGTGGAAATTGCAGCACAAAGCCGGACTTTTGTGGAATTCAAATACTCTGTCAGCCGAATTCCTTCCCTTAGTTTGCTTTCACCACTATGTTTTATTGAAGTGACACCAAGAGCCACTGGATTGTGATGGTCTGGTGCTTATCTGCCATATTGCGAGGAGATCTCTCCAGAGGGTTATAGTTTTGTTTCACTGGCATATCGAATCTTACCACAGCTTATACAGTATACAGAGGTCCAAGTTTCTCGTGATCAATCAATCACTTCATTCCAATCAAGTGATACATATGAATGATAATCAGTGCCGCCAGCAACCAAAATATCTTTTTATAGCTGCCATATTGAAATAGCATTGCAGATAAACACAGATGTTACTAATCACATTAGTGAAAGCCAAGCTTAATTACACCCTTGATTAAAAACCAGTGCTTAGCACCAAGTTCATGTTAAAGTGGCGGCTGTGACAAAATTTAGATCTTATCAATTTCAAGCACAGAGTGTGCAAAAACTGAAAGTGTGTGAATGCCTTCTGAAGCAACTGTACCTTAACATCAATACTTTTGCAACTTGTCCTATTATGAAATCATCATGCAAAATAATCAGCTGTTGCAAATTAGTTGTAAATATTTAAAATAAATGCCAATTACAGGAGGCTTTCTAATGAATTCGAGTTACAGTGACTGCTACTGCTAAGCTACAAATTGAGACAAAATGAATTCAACATTTCAGCAGGTCTGTTCGTTTCATTCTTCCCCTTGATGTGGAAGATTATTGTTTAGCTAGTGGCAATACTCATGAAGACCGCTCCTCATCCAGTTTCCTCCCTGACTTGTGTGGTGCACGTGCAGAATCTATACAGAAGCCACAGCGTGCCGTTTGGTGTGTCACACAGAATCCCTCCACCCAGAATCCTGTGTGGAGGGAGGGCTGAGGTGTGGTGATGGAGGAGAAATGGGAGAGGACCCTTCAAGTCTCCAGCATTCCATTAGCTACTCTGTGATGTACAGCTCTGCTACCTAGATTCTTTCACTCTCCCACACACACACACACACACACACACACACACACACACACACACACACAGATGGGAGACCAGTTTCTCTGCCTCCTCCCTACACCCTCCCCCATCCTACTGCCTCTCCTCTTCATCCTCCTCCTTCACACACCTCACACCCTCCGTCAGTCACCATCCATCACACAAGACCTCCACAGATGGGCTTGCAAATAGCACACACACACACACACACACACAGCACTCATACTCAATCCTATGGTCACATACACACACACAACAACACGCGCCCTCCCAAAAGGCTCCAGACTCGCTCTCTCACTCCTCACAGGCTGGTCCAGACATACACTCGTGCAACAGCTCTCAGTTTAACACTCTCCCTCGTTCTCACTCAGACACACACACACTCGACCCTACTTTCACACACACGTACACTCTCCAAGCCACAAACTGTCTCATCTGTGGCAGTAAGCGGCTCAGAAACCAAAAACCTCAACGGCTGAAGGGAAACCCAATTAGGACACAATTAGCGCCATCAGATCTACCTGTGAGACTGTGCCTTACGCACGTGCTGGCAAAACAAAGCGACATATGGGATGGGGCAGAGGAGGTGGGTGTGAGGGGTTTGTGGAGAAAAAAAGAGAAACTGCTCGCTCGCTGGCTCGCTCACTCCCTGCTGTCTTTTAAAGCTGCTGCTAATTTCACCTGCCTTTCTGATCACTGCAGAAAAAGAGCAACAGTAATGAGCATCACACCTTTAAATGAATCAGTGGTACAACACAATGGATCTGTCTACTTAAAGAAAAAAATGTGAACATGCCAAAACTCAGAAAAGTTGTGTACAAAGAAAATACGTGATGTGGTTTTCTAGTCATGCTAATCAACAAGTTAGAAGCCAAAGACGGAATCAAATGCACGCCTCACCTTTAAATCTCCTGCCGTGCACTACTTTAAAGGAGGACTCAACTCAAAAGACATTTCCCTGCAGGTTCCTGCTCCAGTGTTACTATCCAAACCTGCCTGCAGCAACAAGAAAAAAAATTCCTTCCCAAGATTCCAAGTACACCTTGTTAACCCTTTCATCCAGGATGCTAACTCCTCTCCAGTGTGAGTGCTGACTGTGGGAGAGAGGACAGAGTGATAGTAGTACAATGAGGCGGGATGGATGGAGGGAATGAGGCAGGAGGGATGCTGGTGGCTCACATCATGATAGTAGTGATCTGGTGCGCTCCTGTTCAACCAGAGAATTGAGCCACCAGAGAAGAAGATGATGAAGAAGAAGAAAAGAAGGAGTAGAGGGAAGTGAAGGCAGGCAGCAGTGAATGAGAGGAGGATGCAAGCTCCCTCCCCTCACACTGCTGAGGATCTCTCTCTCTCTCTCTCTCTCTTCTACACACACTCCTACCCCCGCCCTGCTACAGATTGCATTGCACTGATGAAATTTTAATGGTTCTTTTAGGAAGAATAATGAACATGCTAGTCCCTGGAGTTGTGTGTATGTGTGTGTAAGGTGGGAGGTGGGGGAGCACGCTACACACACCTACAGAGGCATGCAACAAACACGCATATGTGCAAAGACGCAGTGTGGTTTTCCTCCTTATTCTTGTTCTCTCTTTTTATACACATTCACTCACACACACACACACACACACAGAGCAAATCTGCACAGATTCACTTCGTTCATTTGCACACAACATTCAGAAATACACACACACACACACACACACACACATACACACACACACGCCATGCAGACTTATATTCAACAACATCAAATGCTGCTACTGACAGACACACACACACAGAGACACACACACACACTCTCGCTCACATAGCAAAGAGAAGATGGGGTGGGGGAGTAGACAGAGAGAGATCCAACCCATCCTCAAAATGCTCTCTTGGTAGACACTGTCATCCACACACACACACACACACACACACACACACACACACACACAGGCACATGTAAGCACACACCCGAATGAAGTGGAACAAAGAGCACAGACGAAGCATGCGGAGGCACCGGGAACACCATGATGGGAGGAAAGTACATCTTCAAAGTATACTCAGTTTACTACTATGGAGTGCATGGCAGACTACAGTTAACAAGTCATGAAATAAATCATAATGTAAAATAATGGCACCTATAAATTAAGTCCATATAAAGGAAGTGCTTAATTTAATTGCTGAAAACTCTAGTTTGAAAGCTCAATTAGTCTTTTGACAACATAAATCTACATAAACTCATTAATTACAGAGACATTAATACCATAATTAAAAATGTAGAGCTATGGTTAACTTTTTGACTCTCAGGCCAAAGGGACTGAATAAAAAAGGTGCCAAAAAGCCTGAATAAATGGCAAAAGGACTGGTACTGAACAGGCACTTCTCTGCTCTTAAACATTTTTATGTAGTGACTGGCCTTGTTAGATTTACCTACCCACATTTGGAACTTGATCTATGTTAATTTCAGACCCTAGTTATGGTTTAATGGAAATTAATTGTTTACAGTGGTTTGCTTGAATTTGTCTCACAGTGGGAACACCAAATGTCCTGCTGCTTGAACCAGTCAGCAGATCTTTTTAAAAATGTTTCTGGAGCCTGGAGGGCAAAAAAGAGCCATCCTGGGGCTCTTTTTTGAGCTGGTTCAAACCAATATTTTTTACAAACTGGTGGAGCTGAATTAAATGGGATCAATGGGTGGATTTCCCATATTCATAAAGATTTGCCATCCCTTAAACTTTTGGTAGCAATATAATATAATCTGTACATAGTATAACATCATCACAGAGTTACTCTCCATAATCTACTGACTGATTAGTTGTGGATCTCAAAGCCTATGCCGTTCTTCTGGACCTACCATTCGGAACAATCCCAACCCTTCCCTTCATTTCTCTCCCGGAATAATGAAGAAAGCAGGGGAAGAGTATGCAGAGTATGAGAAGAAAAGAAGAGGAGGAAATAAGTAATACTGGCTAAATTATGTTTTTGTTTTGATCTCATTTAATGGGTGTAATCATATGTTCATTTGTGCCTCTTTTGTATTTGTTACTTTAGCATAAGCCTCATTGACTCAGAGGGTTAAAGAAGTGGAGATGAAGCTTAACAGATGCTGCGTGTGCAGGCTTAGTGGGTTTGTTTGTCTTAAATTTTGTTAACATCTTTTTTTTTTCCTTTTCTAAATCAATTGGCAAACATTTTTCCTAAAATTAATTGTCACATGCTATAATGAACTGTATAAATAACACTGCGGTTCTACATTATTATCCTTGGAGTACTCAACACGACTGGCATAGAACATGAGTAAATTATGTTACATTTACGTACATGACGTGCAAATGAAGAAAGATGAATGATGAATAAAAGAACATACGTAATCCACAAAATCTATAAAACATAACAACCATGAGCCAGTCTGAAATGCCAGACTACAATGCACAAAATTTAATGCATATTTAGCCTTCACGACAGCCTTCCTGCAATGCAGTCCAACAGTTTACAAGAGCTGAGCCAAGATAGCAGACACATAAGATACTGTTGCCACTTAAACCACAGATCAGTCTTCATCACAGCAAGCAGCAGTGCCTAAACATAAAAGAAGCAAAATAGGCTTTGTTACAATTTATCCAGGGAAGAAGCTAAAAAACACATATGCAACTATTTAATTTCAATTCAGTTTTATTTATATTGTGCCAAATCATGACAAAAGTCACCTCAAGACACTTTATATTGTAAGGTAAAGACCCTACAATAATAGAGAAAAATCCCCAATAATCAGACAAACCCCCATGAGCAAGCACCTGGCAACAGTGGGAAAGAAAAACTCCCTTTTAACAGGAAGAAACCTCAGAACCAGGCTCAGAGAGGGTCAGTCATCTGCCATGACCACAGGGGTGAGGGGAGGGAGACAGGACGAAAGAGAATGGTGCACGAACAGAGAGTTTGTACATCCTCTCCTCAAATTCTGAGTCTGAATAGAATAAAAAGGCCAGACAGCTACCAGTCTACCACAGTTTAAAGTCCTCATACATAGACCAGCTTATCATATCACATACGGCAGATCCCAGGTGTGATTTGTTCCGCAGTATTTACTTTCATGCAGACTGCTACCTCTTGCAGCTCCTAGCTGCCCCTAACACAGCATGACCGTAAGCTTACCTCATGCAGCAAGACATTAAAGCAACTTTGAGCACAAACAGATTTCTGCAAAGTTTCTGGGGGAAAAAAAAAAAGGAATAAACTTGGACTCAACTCTTTTTGGCTGTGGAAATTCTTCTCATTCTTCATATTCCCCACCAAAACCTGCCGCATCCTACCTCTGCACCGCATTCCCAGAAAAATCCAATTACCTGTGAGGATTATACCCATCTATCCCCCAAAGGACTGAACTGGAAAAACATAATAATCATTTAAATGCCCAGCTCGAATGCCATGTTTGTTTCATTCCAAAACAGCGATTCCCTGGAGACCCGAGTTTTCACTCAATGTCACCGAGATGAACTGTTCCGTATGGAATGTGCCGCTCAGTCTCACAGACCCGCAAAGCCACTTTAAAGTTGTTCTTTTGTTTTTCTCAAACAGCACAGTGCTTGAGAATCGGAGAGAGAACAAGTCTGCTGAGTCTTTGAGGATGTTTGAGGTCTGTCAATAATGACGGGAATACCAGTGAGAGACGGCTTGAAGAGCACTTTAGCAGCCGAGCAGGGGGTTTGATGAGAACTGTCGTTGTGCATGACATGCGAGTCGCTCTTTATCCTGGGATGCAAATACAACAGCTCACAAGGTTAAAGCTGTCTGGAGACTAGATGGGCTTCGCTTCAGTTGCAAGATTTACAACAGTGACACCGGTGCAACAGCCCGACATTAAAAACAACATGATATGTTAATGGGTGGAGGGGAATGAAGAATAGGGTTTGTCTGACACACTCCCCCTGAGACTGAAGAAACTTTAAAAAGCGTTCGGTGTTGTAAGATTGTAAACCACATGTGGAGGACGTTCGGCTGGAAAGTCACAATAAATGTCATCACGAAACCAATCACAGAAGAAAAAAGACAGAAACTTATCATGCAAACTGGGGGATTTCTTGTATAAACAAACTGCTGCTTGACAGTGAAGAACAAAAATTAAACATTTGCTCTGATCACTTCCCTCTCACTCACTCTCACAGCACACCAGTGGGTGCCTAGAAGGTAGGAAATAAATATAAAAGTTAATGGTTTGCTTTAAAGAGTGATGTAAAGGTTAGGCAAGTTATAAATGAACTTTAAAATTGAAAACCCTTAAAAAGAATTTTTTCGATTAGAATATCCTCACACCAGACAGCATCCCTGACAGGCAGGGCTTGATCGATGTTTAAAAAAAGGTCCAAATCCAATTAACAGGTTGTTACCAAAGTGACCTTTCCCTTCATTATCACTGTTGGCCATCCCCTAGCTTCCCGGTTTAGTGGCCGTTATGGAAGACATTTAAAGAGTCGCCAAACTGAAATTGGTTATGGCTGAGCTGAGGTGTGTGTTCAAAGATAAGGGCTTCCATAACTAAGAGAAATATACGGGGTTTTCCTGCAGGAAAATTAATGACATTAGTGTCGGAGCAGTTCTAAATCCCCTTTCCTTCCTCTCTGGATGCCCAGGTGCACTTCGGTTTTATACTATCACATTTATGAGGGATCGTAATGGGTGGGTGCAGCTCAAAACAAACAGGAGGCCAATTAAATGTAAGGGCTTCCCGGGCAAGCCGCCAATAACGGGGCCAGCAACTCGTTTCATATACAGCTCTCAGGGGGAAACGCTGGATCTGATCTCCTAAATGCAAAGAAAGATGATGTTTTATTTGGTTCAAGAGATTTTTGTACATTTTGAGTTGTGGTGGATAATATGGATGGGACTCTTTATTATGGTACTGAGACATTTGTATAAGTTTACTTTAGAAAAGCACTTTAGACACCGTTTATGACTGTGGGTTGTTAATACCAGACTACTGTACATCACTGTACATGACAGTGACAATAACACAAAAATCCAAATACTCTATAAAGACATTTATTTCAGCTACAGATCATAAATTAATTATCCACAAATATATATTAACACTGAATGAAATGCTCCTGCCATTGTGACATACAAAAAGACTACTATCAACTCTGTAGTTCTGCTGTTTATTGATTAATTTTATTATTTCATTGTCATTTTACAGCACATTGTTTGGAGTCCCCGAAGAAGCAGATTGGTGTAAAATGGCTAATCATAAACTTCCCAGACACACTGGCAGGTTCCGAGTTTCTAATTTGACTTTTTGTCTGTTTTATGCTTCTTGCCTCGCCCGTCCCCTTGTGATATTATTTCCTAGGCTGAAAGGCTATTAATGAAAATAAGGGGGAATGTAACCTTTCCTCTAATAAAGACTTGCCCCTGAGTTCTCCCCTGAAACCTTTGTAAAAAGATTTTTCAAAAGCTAACGTTGAAGGCAAAAAGCCATATTTTTCTGTTAGAAAATGTCAGACACAAATTCACAAAAACAAGACTGAAACAAATGGCAACCAAGTTCTTAATGGCTTTCCTCACCAAATGATTATTAATGAAACTGAAAACGTGAAAAAAAAACCATTTTTATTACAATAATAAAATCTTTACAACAACAAAAGTGGAAAATGTTCAGGTCCCGGTACATCTTTGCATGGGTGGAGTCGAGATGCCCCCATATGGCTTTGGCATAAAACAGGTACCATCATAACTCCGGGGCAATTTAACACAGCACTGTAGATAAACAGAGAACAGTATACTGCCTGGAAAACGACAGGCACTGGCATCTTCATAGCTTTCCATTAAGGCTCATCTGGGTGGAAAAGCTGTTGAGGACAGATTTCATCCTCCAACAGTCTCCAGGTTAACACTGATATTAGATTTCATGGATGAAGCAGATGCCATGCAAATCCAAATATGCGTGCCAGTGTGTGTGTGTGTGTGTGTGTGTGTGTGCACTCGTGTCATTTGGTATTCAGCACACAGTGCACCCACCACGGGCTTGTCACCGAGATCTCTCTGGAATAGGCGACTGAAACTAGAGCAACTTGAGAAATGGCATCAAAATTCTTTGAAATTCAACTTTAATCCATCCAGACTTGACATGAAATTACACCTGCAATTTTATTCACAGCATGGATTCTTCATTTAAAGGAAACAAGCATGCTAAGCTATGATTTCTTGTTTCTTCTTTTTTTTAACCCCACATTTTAACAATACCACAACAGTGTCCTCAGTGTTTTTGTGAAGATGTTCCTTCTTCATTAACCTCATAATGATACTACAAAATCCTGGACTGGGAATTACTTCTGTACAGTGTAGGGAGGCAGGGAGAGCCAGCACCCCCTGGAGTTCTCCATCCTTTTCAAATGAGAACATGGCTGGGACATGAATAACCTCTAGTGTTAATTAACCACCATTAACATGCTTCACCAAGGCCCCAGCTGTTTTCTGGGCAATCATGAACATCCAGAAGGGCTCTTTGGGGGGGGGGGGGGACTAAAGCTGAGAGTGACGGCTTGTCTGAACATCCTGGCTGGCTGAGTAGATATCTTCTGTCATATATGGAGTTCAGGAGTCATACACCTGTTAATATTTTTGAACAAAATTTTAAATTATAATTAATTTTATGTAGAGGACAGCATGGGCTCATAGCTTAACTTTCTGGAGCGACATTGTGTCCAAGTTGCAAACTTTAAAGCACTTTTTACAGTGTTCTATCCTGATGTTCCCAGACCCGCCGAGGCTTTGGTGCCACTTTGCTACTGTCATGAAGACAGGCCACAGACGGGCAGAGAGGCACGTTAAACAAGCACATTAATAACCGCATCATAGCGCACATGATGAAGGCCAGCCACCCTGATAATGGCCAGACATGAGCGGTAAGCTAGGCAGGAAAGACTGACAGCTCTGCTCAAACCTGCCCATCACTCCCACCCAACTCTCAGCCCTGCCTCCCAGTTGTGCTGCTACATTTAATTTTCTCCTTGTCCTTGCTGACACTTGTGAGCACACACCCAGGACGAGATCAGGGGTGTGTGATGAAATTAGCCTCTTGAGGACGATGGACTACTCCTCTTATTGGCACCGGTGTGGAGCTAAGGGTTGGTAGCAGCTTACTGAATCACATAAAGGTAAATCCTATCAAGTAAATCAAAAATGTCACTTTTTTTTAATGGTAACCCCTTATCTGCACAATTAAGTCTTAATCAATAACCAATTTCTATACAATTTCAAGTTCAAAAAGGCTCACCTTCACAAAGTATTGCAAGAAGACATTTGACATTAAAGTTGATATGAAGAAGGAATAACAGGAACAAATAAGAAAGCAAGTGGAGGACAAGGATCACCTGAGCTCTGAACTCCATTTACTTCACTCACTACAACAACATGCATATCATCCCACATCTGTAATCACGCAAGGACGTAATTTAATGAACCATAAGTTACACTCAGCTAATATAAGGGAAATTTTTTAATGTGTAAATATCTGAAAATATTTGTGTGCATGTTTCGCACACAGATTTGTGCAGACTCATTTCTAATGCCTCGTACTGCATGTCCTCAAGGCAGGAAGGTGAAGATGACTGGATGTGGATATGGAGGCTCTTGTTGGTGATGCAACAGCAAAGCCTTTTGAAATTTACACCAAAGTGATATAAACCAAAGCGCGCATAGCTCCAAAATCAAGCTTTTTTACTGACATTGTTCATCCTATGCTTTTTCACATCTGTTGTAGCAACAGATGTGTGTTTTCCACAGCATCAGCACAGTGCATCATCTGAACAGGAGACAGCTTGTCAAGACAGGTGTTAATGATGTGAGAAGTTGATCTTGTGAGCACTGCTAAATATAGGTTTTGCTTCCTTAACCCCATGAGCCCCTTTTATTTTTTTTTAAATTGTAGTTTTAAAAAGTAAATAAAAGACTGTCACAGTAAAGGCGCTGTCACATTAGCATTAGATGTTTGGAGGAATGCGATGAATCAACACTGAGCAGAGCATCACTGATGTATAAAAAGAGGGCATCGATACTGTTTGTGGCAAAACAGAGAAAAAATGTTGAAGTTTGAACTTAAGATAAGGAATCATTTCAGTTTGCTGGATCTATCTCCAAAGTGCACTGATGCAAATCCAAAGATAACGGTTGCCAGCAGTAACAATATCGTCAAGAAACACATCACAGGTTTAACCTCACTGGCCAAGACAGCCCTGCAATCCATCCAATCTGACCCTTACTCAGAGGCACTTTTCTCACTTGAATTTTAGCTGGAAAAAAATTGTAACTGTTGCTAAATCATAATTTAGCTTTGTGTTAGAGTCACCGTATGTCTAATAATGAAACTGAAAGGGGGCCCACAGCGCACATTTATACCTGTGCCTTGCAGCTGAGCGGCTGCTCGGAGGATTTCTGCTGGGCTGCTTGTGGATGCACTGTGAGCTTGAGCTGCTAGGCAACGGCGCTGCAATGGCTGTTTTTATATGCCTTTTTGTTGAGAGCAAATTGCTACATTAAAAGATGAAATACGTTAAACTGGCTTACATCTCAGCCAATACTGCCCTGTTTTACTCACTGTGAGTACAACTCAGCTTAGTTTCAATGAAAGCAACAACACTAAGATTACAGGAATCGATTACATAGTGTGCTAATATGGGCAGAGATAGGATTAAAGAATGAACAACAGGAAGAAAGAGGTAGAAAAATGCAGTGAAATAGGATTAACGGGTATTGTGCAACTAAGTAAAAAGGGTGATTTGTCTTGTTGCATTCGTTTCCAGCACAATAGTACAGTAAGACCAATTCCCTCTGTAACCTGCATCCCATTCCTTCCCTCCCTAAAGACCGTGATGCCACCACTATGCATGGAGAAAACCACTATCTTTTTGTATAACTGTACACACATGTAGTAAACGTGCTCTCTGGGTGAGCAGCTGATCAGGAAAAACAAAACGGTAACCTGATGTGACACCGAGGTAGTGGAAGTCATATTACTTGTGTTAATTCCTTCAGTGACAGCGTAAAACATTAGCAAAGATGTTACATTATGGGCCAGATTATGCCCTCCTTTTAGTTAATGAGGAGGAAAATGGAAAAGTGCCTGCGCGATAAAGAGATTGTTTTTACAGTTAACTGATAATGAAAGCTGGGTTGGGTTACAAAGCAGAGTTACTTTACTGAATGCAACAGAGCGCAATGGGGGAAAAAACAAGCAATTTGCTACAAGACCAAATTAAGTCATGTCTGAAAACCATTAATGATGAGGGGGATGAAACTGCCAGCTAATTAACCTGGTGTTGGAACACGAGGTAAAGTCAGAAAACACAAGAAAGGAAGAAGAAAGAAAAAAAACACTAATACAAACTATCATTTACACAATACGGCAGGTCCAGTTTTCCCCCAGAACCCCATGGAACCAACAATAGATAAGAAAAGATAATAAATGCCACATTAAGAGGATTAGAGCCATTATGAATAATTTAAGACACCGCTTAAATAGCTTCTGGTGAAAGAGATCTTTCTGGCCTTTCTTTGAGCCATTCAGGCACATGCAGCTCCCAGCATCACTGAACCTTATTTACTTGCTTATATGTATTTCTGCACCGTCTTGAGACTAGATTTGACCTCTGGCCTCAGCCCCCACATGCATGTACTCAATTAATGCCTATTTAGACAGGACTTAGAGTCAGCCTGTTCCCGTGCTTGCAGTGGAAGCGGTAACTGCTGACATTCCTCATAAACCATGTTATTGGCATCTTGTAATTTACACGCTAGCTTGTAATAAAACAATTTTAAATCAATAATTCCCGTCAAATGCAGAATGTGTTAGGTGTGTGATAGACCACATAATGCAAATTGAGACTGCTGTAATTGCAAAATGAGCCATTTCAGAGCAATCAATCACCCTGCAGGTTTATTTTGTTACAGGGACCAGCTAACACAGTCCCTTTATCGTAAATACAGCGGGAGTTTACGGAGGTAGCTGCTGCTGTCTGCACACAGTAACACCACAGTCTTATTAATGTTCTACCACAAGCAATAATAAGATCGCGTTATCCAACGCAACAGTATTGGCTACGCAGATTGCCTCAAAGCAACAACAAGCAGTGACTGCCGTCACATCAATTGCATTAGTCTGACATACACGACACATGGATCCATTTCAATTTGGGCCACGAGGCCCTTTGACATCTTTTATCTTCAACACAGGGAGCCACTTCTCTCGAGAGACTGTGACGCATCATCACATTGGATGCCACTCAAGACACAAGAGCCAATCCACAGAGGAGAGCCAGGCCGTGCAGAAGCAGTATGACACGTTTCACGACAGCCAGGTTGGACTGAGGAGAGTTAGATGGCCAGGTTCACGTGCCTCAACAAATATTCATTCAAAGATGAAATCAGAAGATTTCTATTTTGTTCCTTGATTTATTTAGCCTATACTAGTAGCTTAAGAAATGTTCATGTCAGAATATTGAGGATAATGGTCAGAGCGATGTCACTGAGTCCACCAACTGTTGGAAGTAATGAAATTTTGCACAGAAATTCGTGGTCTCTAGAAATCCAATGTCCGATGAAAACCCCGACTTTGCATCTTCTACCACTGCGTCAAACTGTGAAATACTTCAATGTCAACCAAGTGAAATGGCTCAAAATGAGGTCTGAAATCAAACATTTCCACAGCAGAAGTGCTACCATAAAATCCAGTAAACCTATATGCCCATATGTACCATCAGCTCAGGAACGTTAAAAACATTTGTGATACCATGCAACCTCTATTCTGGACTATCCTCAGGTTAAAAAATGAGGTTTCTGACTTGCAACCCATTCTCATCCCCATTAGCAAATTCTAACAATACAATAGGAACATGACTGAAGATTACATTCTGAGTATTTCTTGCAGGATATGAAGCGCTAACATTAGCTGTAGACTCTTTGCCTTGTAATTTGAGTGCAACTCTGGTGTGAATTCAATGCAGAATTTAACCTGCTGCTGACATGATGCAAGACATGTTTCCATGTGGTATCACCCCCCCACACACACACACACACACACACACCAATAAAGCAGGAGCAGGAGCCCAACCTCGCAAAGAGAAATCAGTATTTTAAAGTAAGAACATACTTGGGTCCCATGGGAGAGTGGTCAAGCAAAATATCTTTAGGTGAAACCAAATGGGCAGCTATACGGCAGTAAAGCTCATCAAAGACTGCTTTACCATTCCTATTATAAAACATAAAAGGAGCAGTCACAGCAGCTTTGGTAGTGTAAATAATAACCATAAAAAAAGTCTTGGTGACAGCAGCAGCAGCAAGGAAAAATGAATTTAATGCTTGTATTAAAAAGAGGCGACCCCAGAACAGTGGCGGGAAAAAAAGAAGCATCTCAGCATTACGTGGAGCGGCACCTAATGTGTGTCAGTCTCACTGTCACGCAAAATGAGCAGCCCAGGGGTTGTTTGGTGCAAATTAAATTCCAATGAAGGGTGAATTCACATTTTTAAAAAGAAATCTAATTAAACTGCCATGCATGGCCATGTAGCTTAAATTACACGGCAGCACCACGTAGACGTGGAAAAACTAACGGCAGGTGCAGACTTGAAGCTCGTGGCTTTCTGAAAGAGACAAAAATGTGATGAGCCTACCGTCCCGTGCACACGCTTACGTGAGACGAGATTAAAGAAAAAGAAAATCCTGAAATGTAATTTCATTTTCACACCTATGCCTTTGATTGAGACTAGTTTATCATTTTCTGTGTAAATTACTGTGACTCCTAACCCCGCACCTGCATACATACGTAGATGAGAGCAACACTAAATCAAATTTGTCTGGCATTTGACAACAACGCTGTCCATTTCACCACAAAGCAAGTGATTAAATTCCCCTTGACCTTAGTAAGGCAGCTGTGAACGGATGAAGGCAACAAGAAGAGGAGTGCTTCAAGAGTTAACCCCATGTCATTCAGAATCTATGAACTCGATGTGTGGGATCACGGCTAATACGGTACCTACGCACAGAGCTTTGATGTTGGGGGAGGTAGGTCAGCAGCAGGGTGAAGGTAAGAAGGGTGGAGGACCACTATGTTTAGATGTGAGGGGGGAGGATGGGTGTTTCATTCAGATATAGTTGCTGAGACTTTTGCATCGGATTCACAGAGGAGCTGGAAGATGAGTTTTCAACAAGTCCAAAGACATGCAGTTACCTACATTTATATTTTATTTATTTTGTTTTATCACAGTGGTATATGTATAGTTTCATACTCTGTGCCTGCGGCACTTCTACTCTCACTTGTTATTTATTGCAGATTGTACTGTTTTCTTGCTACTGTAAGATAATTTCCCTTGTGGGATCAATAAAGTATCTATCTATCTATCTAAAGCAAAATGGAATGGCAGGCATCACTACAAGCAAAGATCCCGCCTGTCATTTTTTTCTCTGAGCCTCTGTGGAGAGCTGACATTTAGCTCCTGATTCAACTAGATTCACTCTCTTGTACAATTAAATCAGAAGCTGGAAGATTTGTCCTATTTGGTGCAATTTCCTGCGTTTGAGTTTGATAACATTCACATTACTGAATGCGAATCACATTTTCAAGCCTCATCTCCTGAACTGAGGTCAGGGCTCTAACACACAAAAACATGCTTAAATATGCTTATTTATATGTGTGTATTATGTGTGTGTGTGTGTGTGTGTGTGTGTCCGTCCGTGCAGATGTGAGTACATGGGTGGGATCTTTCCCAAATCAAAAGTGGTGAAATCAAGTTATTATAACAGAATTGTTGCCAGATAAAATGCACGTCAGCAACCAGACACCTGTGTGGTGATTTTGAGGACACTCCGACTCTCATCAAAGTCACCACAGTCATCAAAGTCCAAACATCATAAGACAGACACATTGACAACACATGATCTTAGTTGGCCTGTGTCAATTAGCACAACTGTGGCGCACCCTTTTGAAACGAAATCAACTGGTTGCCAACTGGTTGTATTCTTATACAAAAGCAAGGCTGATGTGTGCTTACAGTCACTTTGCAGTTCAGTCACTGTCCTGCAGAAAGTATGCAGCATTTCATGAAGGAATTTATACATATCTGTTTCAGATCTATAAAGTCCAGGCCGGACTCTGAACGTAAGGAGTTAAAGTGAATTTCTTTGATGCAGATGACAACAGATTAGTGATTTTCTCAGATTTTTCACAGTTCTGATGAAACTAATGAAAAAACTGGCTTCAATTTATTGCCATTATATCGCTGCCTTGATGCACCAAAATCACTTTGAAGATTCCAGCTTCCCTAATGTGACTGCAGCATCAGTTTCAACAATTCTTTCAAATTAAAAACTGAATGTTCTTCTAATATATGAGACATACATGTACACCTTTTTGCCCATCAGATCACCCGCCTTTCAAATTTCTAGCTGTTCACATATCATCTGGTTTCTCATAGAGAGGCTGGCCTACTCTGCAAAAATTGTCAGTATGCTGAATTTTATGAATATCTCAATGGGGTTTTATGCAAACTGCTTCAAAATGTTAACAGTTAACAACACCCAGTTTACTTCTTGTGTAGTGGGTATTTGTGAGGCAATACCGCACCTGTGGACCAGGTCTGTCAGGTCTATTAGATGGGTGAGAGAGAAAGGACAGGAGTCCAGGATTTTGAATTAATAAGGTCCAGTCTGAAGCAGAGGTGTGAGGCCTGGCAAGCAGTGTTTTCAGTGCCAGGGTTCACTCATAAAAGCAGCCTGGCTCCCAGGGCATCAGTAAGCTCATACACTCCTATTTGAGAGGGAAGAGCAGGTGTGTGTGTGTGTGTGTGTGTGTGTGTGTGTGTGTGCCTGCGTGTGCACTTGTATTAGTCAGTTAGTGCTGCAGAAAACAGAGGGAATTTTACACTGTGTGATTTTACAATGTGTGCTTCAGGAATTCCATGTCTTCTGTTCCAACTTTGATTGAATCGATTCAAGTGTAAATTACCAAATGACCAAATAACTGAAAAAAAAAACTGTTTCCAAGGAGTATCAAGTTCTTTCTTTGTAATACTTAAAAAAAAATCCACACAACTTGGTTAAAAAAAGAAAAAAATCAAAGCCAACATGGATCTCCCCGGGAGATGCAACTGAATGAATTAGGGGGTAACAAAAGCAAACAGCAGCTCAGAGTTGAGCAATTTCTGAGGCTCAGCAGACACAGCACAAATCAGCTTTAACAGAAAAAACTATATCACCTTTTTTTGTACTTAAAGCCCTTTATTCCCCAATAAAACCAAACTAATTCAACACATATTTCTTGCTTTGTAGTCTCAACTTCTCTGCTTTTCCCAAAGGCATATCACAGAAATAAAACACAATATTTTCCAAAGCTCTGCTAAAGCATGAAGTCTGCTGCATGCACTTTAGCAACTTTAAATCACTGTAACATCTAGGTTGCCCTCAGTCCAAAATAAAGATAAGAACAAGAAATATCACAGGTAATCTAGTCCCTGCAGAAAACAGACTGTATTGCCTAACCAGTAGATCATCATGTAGGTTAATTCTTAGATCATTTTTAACGTTAGTAATGTGCCAAAAAAATGTAAGAAAATCTAGCAAAGAAACTAATATATCACTGGACCACACTTCCTATTGTGTTAAGTGATGGGTGTAATATTTTAGCTTTCTGCCAAACACAAACATGATAAAATCATCAAGTTAAACAATGCAAATCCTAAATCCGTGCACTGAATATAGAGCCAGTAGCACCGGTGCATTAGGTAGCTTGGCACAAAAAGTTCATGCTAACACAAAGCTCATTAATCAGTCATTGTGTGTTTAATATGTACACAGAAAGAAATATGATGACAAGTTATGTTTTGATGGGGAATTACCTACTCAAATTATTATCCCTGCTTTTAGATTTTAACCTTAAGGTAGTTCCAAAAACAGTAAGGATCCCTTTAGCTCTCAGTCATGCAGGCCTAGAGATTTGTTGGCAGCTCCGGTTGCCAGGGAAAAATGTATATCCCCCTACTGGGTGGCAAGTGGTTGCTGGCTGTCATTAGGCGAAATCAGTCGCAAAGACAGTGATGCACCAAGAAAACCTCCTTGTGATTGCTTTGGTTGCTAGCAGATTGCTAACCACCAAGCAGTAGAAATGTACTTGATAAGGTACGATGCAAACTGGAAATGTAAAATGTTCACCTTCAAGGTAAAAGCTATACCTTACCACTGCAACCAACACATTACAAAGGGTATAACATTGGTATTTTGAAGGCAAACCTTGCTTTGTGTCACTCCTCACAGTTTCATCACCACTTAGCAAGCAGTTTGTGGTGCAGCACTCTATGTGACCAATTTCACCTATTGACAGCCAGCAGCCTCCTGCAGTCCCTTGCCAGCTGGTCAGGAAATACACCAGTTTCTAGGCGTGGGCGACTAATTTCCAACATGTCAAATCCATCCAACAGAAGCAGAACAAACATTTTCAAACCACATGTCAGCAGTTTGTTTTTGGCATCTCTTAAGATTTGGATTCTGCTTCTTTTTAATCAACTTTGAGTTATTTAAGTGTAGTTGTAGAAGTTGTAGAGAAGACACCTGCATTAAAATAGTGGATCTGTTACTCATATAAGATGATGTCAAATTATAAACTTATTTTTCCACATAAATTCAAACACGTGGTGGAAAAGGCAAGTGGCATTTCAGAAAGCATAAATACAAACTGAAACATATCAAGCAGGGCACCTGTTTATCACCAGCAAAGCCTGTTAGCTGGAGTGATTATCATTGTTGCTGTCATACAGATAGGGGGGGGCTTTGAGACTGGACGTGAACCCAGAATAAAGCAGAAGGCTACTATCCAGCCACACAAAACAAATAGAAAGCTGCTTCCTCTCTAGCAAACTTTCAACCACAGCAGAAGTTTACTTGCATTAGCTGCCGTTCACTTTTTAATCCTGGGTTACACACCCCAATCACTGCATTAGCTGCACCCTGTGCACTCATCCTGCAAATAAGGAAGCCAAATAAGCATTAGTTATCAGTGTTTCTTTTAATATTCATCAACTGAAACAACAGCTAATTACAAGCGTTTCTGAATATTTCAGGTTGTGGAATAAGCAGATATGAAGCAGTAAATATTAAGGCAAGTCAAGTAGGCCAGTGGCAGCTAAGATGGGATAAAACAGCACCAGGTAAAGAAGCCTGGGAATCTGCCACCATTTTTGCATTCACTCACAGAATTCTTCAAGCACACAACTCATTGTCTTCTCACTTCACATTACAAATGCATGACAGGCTCGGTAACGCCTTTCTGTGCGCCACACATGGAACAGTAACTCGTTTCCTTTTATCACTGTATAATATTATGAGCACCTTATAGATTTTGCAGTTTAAGAAGCCAGTCAGGTGTACGCTGTCACGTTAACTGCTCCACCAACAGAATGAAGGCCATCTCTCACTCCCCTCTAAATCTCGAGGCAAAGCCAATAACACGCACACTGCATGCTAAAAACCCCTTCTGAATATTCATGCTGAGTTGGTTTTCCAATGCGAGCAGAATCAGACTCCCTGCTGAGTTTATCAGGGTGGGGCTGGGATACACAGCACCAGTGACTGAAACGCGGGGGTCGCGTGCGTTTGAGCGATCCCGATGACGGCATGTTTAAAAATAGAGGCATGCCATCATGTGGGGCAAGTCTTTGGATGATCTGAGGGGGTGAATTTAGCAGTGTGTGGCATTCTTGCTTCACTCTAACCAATGTGGAACAAGATGCCAGTGCTCCCAGTAAGGAGTAAGATCAATCTGACTGGAGGAAGGCTGTCAAAGCTCCTCATCATCTTCATCTGACATGTCTGCACTCTTCCGGTGGTCTGTCTGGAGCATGAATGTGAGGTGTTAAAGGTACCTGGCAGAATCTCACTGACTGGAAATATTGTAATCAATATTGTAAGGCTCACTGAAATGTGACTATTCAAAGAGAAAATTGTTGCTGGGTTTGATATCAAATGAAGTTTTTGGCTATTTTAAAACCTTTCTTCAGAACAAATAAAAATGTCAAAGAAAGCTGTGCTTTTCTTTAAATATTGAGCAAAAATAAGACCTCTGTCCAAAAGGATACATTGCATTTTGGCAATAAACCTTTCATTTGTCAATTCTTTTTTTTGGAAATATGGAAATATATGTGCAACAGAGTGTGGAACTGAGAACAGTGCCAGTGGGAGTGGGTGGTCAGTGCTGACCAGAAATGTAAATTGGCGGTCTGAAAGCACAGGCCAGGGGCCTTGTCAGCTGCGCTCATGCAAACAGTAATCACTCTCTGCAATCACACCATAATGATATGCTAGGGGTACTGTTAGCTCTGCGTGTAATAATGGTCGTGCTTTTCGCTGTGCCTGCTAACAGAAAAGATGGTAGCGGTGTTAGTGAAGTGCAGTGGTGTGTGGTGGGGCCCTATGGTGGCAACAAGGTTCACTCTGGATCATTATCCTCTCCATTAACATCTCAATTACACACCTTGGCTCACATTAAAAGCAAGCGGATATGTGCTGTGACCTTTGTCTGAGGCATTATTAGAACTGCCATCCAGCTCCTCCTCTCCAGAACCACAGCCCTGAACTCCAACGCTCCTACTCGCACCCTGCTCAACACTTTCCACTTCTCCTCCACCTTTCGCACTGCCTCGTCCTTCACTACCTGTGTGCTTCAAACAGTAAATACTAAATGACAGCACATCCTCCTAAACACACAGGTACAGATGCAAACGCTTTCAAGCTGCTGAATCTAATGATCTGCTTGTTGAGTTGGCACAAACTATGCAGTCACACTGTGGTATGGACCTGGCTACTCTACAGGTAGGAATGTCACAATACAAGAAATTCAATTTGTACCAATGCTAGTGGAATTACATCATTCTCAATACCCAATATAAAACATGGTTAGCCCATGCACTTAAACTCCATCAGTGACATGACTGAAAGGATGTTTGCTGAGTCGTCTGTGGTACTATGAGGTCTAACATTAATTAATTCATTATTATCAGGCTGTCCTAAAAGCTCCCTGAAAAGCCTTCAGCTGATCCAAAATGCTGCAGCTAGAGTACTGACAGGGACTAGAAAGAGAGAGCAGATTTCTCCCATATTGGCTTCTCTTCATTGGCTCCCTGTTAAATCTAGAGTAGAATTTAAAATCCTTCTCCTAACATACAAGGTCTTGAATAATCAGGCCCCATCTTATCTCAAAGACCTCATAGTACCGTATCACCCCAATAGAGCACTTCGTTCTCAGACTGCTGGCTTACTTGTGGTTTCTAGGATACTTAAAAGTAGAATGGGAGGCAGAGCCTTCAGCTTTCAGGCCCCTCTTCTGTGGAACCATCTCCCAGCTTGGATTCAGGAGACAGACACCCTCAAAATTAGGCTTAAAACTTTCCTTTTCTGATCAAGCTTATAGTTAGGGCTAGATCAGATGACCCTGAACCACCCCTTAGTTATGCTGCTATAGGCCTAGGCTGCTGAGGGGGGTCCCATAATGCACTGTTTCTTCTCATTCACCTTTATTTACTTGTTTATACTTCACTCTGTATTTAATCATTATTATTAATCTCTGGCTCTCTTCCACAGCATGTCTTTTGTCCTGTCTCTCTCCACTCAGCCCCAACCAGTTGCAGCAGATGACTGCCCCTCCCTGAGCCTGGTTCTGCTGGAGGTTTCTTCCTGTTAAAAGGGAGTTTTTCCTTCCCACCGTCGCCAAGTGCTTGTTCATAGGGGGTCGTTTTGACTGTTGGGTTTTTCTCTGTGTTATTGTAGGGTCTTTACCCACAATACAAAGCGCCTTGAGGCGACTTTTTGTTGTGTTTTGGCGCTATATAAATAAAATTGAACTGAATTGAACATTAGTCACATTACATTAGCTTATACAGCATAATACTTGATGAGTTTGTATATATATATATATATATATATATATA
The DNA here is from genome assembly GCA_024447675.2 of Pterophyllum scalare. Lineage (NCBI taxonomy): Eukaryota > Metazoa > Chordata > Actinopteri > Cichliformes > Cichlidae > Pterophyllum > Pterophyllum scalare. The sequence continues at coordinate 39,157 of JAMQGT020006489.1, forward strand.
TATATATATATATATATATATATATATATATATATATATATATATATATATATATATATATATATATATATATAAATAAACTCATTCTTGAACCTAGAACAGATCTGGATGCTGGTCTTTTAGGTGCTTTGTTAAATTGGAAGTATTCCTTCTCTTAGTCTGAAAAGCAAGATGCCATCAGTTGATTAGTGCCTTTTGTGAATCTGTTGCCTCCCCTTAGCCATCACATCACAAAGTGCCATCACAGCAGGTGGACTAGTTACCATCCTCCATGTGTAGTTTTCGCTGTGCCATGTGTAATTATCCCTGTGCTTGTGGGCATCCTACTAAAAGAAACAAGTGCCATCACCTTTTCAGAATTTTGGTATTGAAGGGCAGTTCCAGTTAGCAAGAACCAAAGGCTGAAATTTGTTAACCCCACCACCACCTACTACAACTTATGTCTTTCATACAACCACCAGTGCTGTAGTTGTAATAATGGTATTGATGCTTCTACATCATAGATAATACATTATATTTTTTAGACGATTAGAAAGTTGAATATTTATTTCACCATGTTGCATTATGTATAGTGTTGTGACAAATCCTTGATTGCAGTTCTTCCTGCCAAAGGTCGCACAGCCAGTCATTAGGTTTACTTTTTCACACAGGGTCAGGTAGGTTTGGATAGCTTTTTCCCTTAATAAATGAAATCAACATTAAAAACTGCATTTTGTATTCACACAGGTTATCTTTGCCCACCCATCCATTTTCTTCTGCTTGTTCAATTCAGGGTGGGAGCCAATCCCAGCTGCCAGAGGGTGAGAGTTTTATGATCTGAAACATTTAACTAGGACAAATACAGTGCCAATCAAAAGTTTGGACACTGGTACTGTATGCCAAAAAAAATAAATTAAAAACCAAGAAATTAGGAAGGGACAAATACTTTTTCACTGCACTGTATATACAAAACAGCTGCTGCTTCCCTCCTCACAGTTCTCAAATCTTATAGACTAATGAAATGCAGATGACAAATATAACCAAATATGTAGGTGATTTGTTTTATTGTTTTATGTTTTATGTTGTTTTATTGGGAATCTGATAAGGATGCGTCTTGGGTGCCTCTTGGGTGAGGTGTTCCGGAAATGTCCTACCATGAGGAGGCCCCAAGGCAGACCCAGGACATGCTGGAGAGATATCTCTGGGCTGGCCTGGGAACGCCTTGGAATGTGATGGATGGATGGATGGATGGATGGACGGATGGATGGATGGACAGACGAATGGATGGACGGACGGACGGGCAGATGGATGAACCTTCTTTTACAGGGAGTTCAGTGCCAGAGACTTCGAAGATATTTTTAACTGGTCAATATGACCAATAGCAGAATATGTTCTTCCTAAGATCTGGGGTAAGATGGTGAAAGGTTCAAGTGATGTCATTTGAAGCAGTATCATATGGAACTATTTGATTTTCAAACTATAAGTCTGACACTGAAACAAGTCTGGGTTGTGAGGTTAGAAAGGAGTTAACTTACCAGATCTTTATAGCTGTCTTCAGATCACAGCTTGAGGCAGCATTACCCACACCATTGCACACCCAAATCTCTGACTGACATGCCACCAGTCAAATTGTAATGTGAAAAATGCAAGATGAAGAAGAAGGCAATATTTCTGCTGCAAATACATTAAAAGTGTCTACTTTTTTCTTTTCTTAACCTATTGTAGAGCTGACATTGTGCAAGGATGCATGAAGGTTTGTCTTCAGTCATGTGATTCCCAGCTGGCAACGCTGTTGGAAGAAATTCTAACCCAGACTCTTAAACAACTGTTAAAGTAAGACTGCAGGGGTCAAACCTGGTGCTCCAGTCTAAGTTTAACCTGAATTCATTCCAGTCCCCAAGTTGGCACAAGTATACATACAAGCTGCTTTTGACAGAAACATTGCTGGAAAGGGGAAGCGAACATTAAACTACTTGCTGCCTTAATGACTGTTGTCAGGGTGCCCCTATGCAAAGCACTTCAACCCCAGTAGCCCCAGTGAGCAGCTCAGTGGCCAAAACCAGTAAAAATAAAAAATAAATAAAAAAAATAAAAAACTGGGCAGTGCTCGAAAATGAGTATGAATACAAAACAGGAGGCTGCAGAGAAAAAGCATGTGCACTCAGTTATCATTTTCTGAATAAATAAAGATTAATGAAAACAATCTTTCCATTTCACTACCCTCTTCCAGCACCCCTAACCAATCCACTCATCCTCCCTTCAGTTTTCCCTGTTTCTGCCCTCTTCTCCATCAAAAAGCTGCTTTACATGTATGAGGTGCACACAGTGGAGCTGTGATGAAAGAGGCAGAAATATATGGCAGCGGGACATGAGCCTTGAGCACACCTATGGTACCAGCAGGATCATTCCCATAATTCAACACCCCACCCTATTCTCCATCAGCCACCCCCTCCCCCTTGTGCTCTGCAACATGGTGCTTCAGCTGTAATGCGAGGACAATGGAAGGAGATGGTTTATTTCATGTGCCATTTCCATCGGTACAGCAGTAATGAGAAACAACATTAACATTTTGCTGACATGTGTTTCTTCCGCCTCCCTTGTTGGGCATCAGACTCCAGTTTGCAGTGTCGGTGTGCTGTATTTCAGTGTATGTCAGGCATTACACACCTACAGTAATATGATGCATTTCCAAATGCCAGGAGATTGCCCTGCAATAACAGAATTAGTAAAGATTGTACAGATGTAGAACAATTGAGATTATTTCCAGTTGTTCATTTCAACATTTTTTTTCCTTGTGTAACTGCTTTATCATCCATCAAGAATTTGAAAGTCAAGATTACTGAAGACATACTTTGACAAACCAGCTCAAATCCAAACCCCGTCCTAAAAAGCCAACAGCTTGCAAATCCTTGCATCTTAGAAGCTGGAACAGAACAATGTCTGGATTATTAGACATATTACTGTATGTGGCAGATCCATTCAGCACCCGTTGGATTTCCACGTTAGGCAGTTTAGCAGAAAAGAAACTGAAGAGCTTGACAGGCAGCACAAACAAAAGAGCTCTAATAGTACAGAAGATGTGTAGATGGATCCCTGAGCCTTAAAGTCAGTGCTCTGGTCTACTAGACCACATTATTATTACAAGCACAATGAGAAGTGGCACTCTTGATACTGAGCAAGGCTGCGTGCGAATGGATGGTCTGGGAGAATGAGCGGGGGCGTTTGGGTATGTGGAAGCCCCTCCATGCCATACCTCCCATAAAAAATAGATGAAAACAGTCAATCCTTGTAAAAGTAATTGGTTCCCTAGTGACTGTCTTGCACAGCTTCAGATTACACCAAATAGAAGCCAGGCAGACACCATGGTAGGTTTGGAGAAATGGCGAGAAATATAAAGCATGGCTTAGAATTTGCAAAATGACACACTGATTCAGTGGCAGTGATGAAGCAGCCTCTTTTGGGTGGTGTTTAGTGGGTAAAGCTTTCTTGTTTTCCCAGTGCTTTCACACGTTTGAGCAGATTTTCTTCTCTTTGTGGGAAATTTCAACAATCCATCAGGTCACGACAGGCTAATGGTTTGAGTGCGACAGCCTGCTGACTGGTCCGAGAGCAGCTGGTTTGCGTGTGTTGACTACTTGTATACTGATGTCACAGCGAATTCTATTCGAGCGTTCCTCCACACAAAAGCAGTTTAAGAAATCAATCAGGTGCTCCACCTCTCAGTGCGGTTTAATTACCCTAAGCGACAGCAGTGCAAATCAGCAGTGTCTTCGCTGAAATGCACACGCCTGCATTCTGACAAATTGCATCAAGCATAATTGCCTCCAAATAAGCAAATTAATGGACATGAGCGTCTGTACTGGTGCTGGAGAAATGTCACAGCTCACAGGCAGAATATGGGCCGAGTGTTTGCTGTAAATTTTTTCAAAGAACCAAGCGGTGTTTGAGCTTTTGAGCTAATGCTGACGGGAAAATGACTGTTCATTAAAGCACTTCAAGGACACTGGTGATCAACAACGTTTCACTGCAGGGGCTATTAAATGAAAAGCATATTATAGTTTTTCGTCATTTTTTTCAATATCCACTTTTTTTTCCCTTTGCTTTACACAGAGTAACAACATTTAGAGTTTCTTCGTGATTATTACACCAAGCAAAAGCACATTAAGTTCTACCTCTGAAGGACTAAACAGGGGTACAGTCAATGATAGTGTATTAGTGCTCCTCAAATGGTTGCATCTTCTGAGTAGGTAAGGTATTCTTCTGCACTGCGGCATTCCCAGGCCAGCCGAGAGCCATGATCTCTCCTGGGTTTGTCCCGGATCCGCCTGGGCTCTCCTACCAGTAGGACACGCCTGGAACACTTCACCTCATAGTCAAATGCTTGTACCACCTAAACTGGCTCCTTTCAATGTGGAGGAGTAGCAGCTCTATTCTGGGTCCCTCCAGAATGACCAAACTCCTCACCCTATTACTGAGGGTGAGCCTGGCCACCCTTTAAAGGAAACTCTTCCAGGACCTCATTCTTATAGTTCACTACCCCGGAGGATAGTTTGCATTTTTTTGCTAAATGCATTGAAACAACACAATAATACAACAGCTATTTGCAATATATAATGAATATGTCTATAGCTTACTTGCTATCAAGCTCACTGCTACTAAAAAGCATCAAATTACCCTGGGTCACATTACGTGTTACAGCCTAATGTGTTAACATATCGCAGACTCAGTGTTCTGAATAAGCAGATACACAGTGAATCTGCACCACTGGGAGTTACTTTGCATGAACTTGCAGAATGCACTCTTAGCGAGGGCTCTGGGAGGAAAAGAAACGCAAGTCGGAAAGTTTCTCTTAGGCAGGAACACAGTTTGTATTCCTGCTGAGGGAGCAAACACAATCACTGACTGGCAGCCACTGATATCAGCACAAGCTCGGAGGTGGCAGTTGAGGGGTTAGCTTCATCTTGTCCTTGAGGGAATAGCAGGTACAAGTGGAAATGTGTGAGGAGCATTATAGTGCCGTGTAATGATTCTGTCTATTCCCATATACATCAGTCCAGCTATGCACTCACATCCCACCGACTGGAGCCCTACAAGAGCACCTAGGCTGAGATCAGCTGGACCCTGCACTGAGGAAATCAGCCTGCGTTTTGCAGTCATAAGTACTTGACCATCACATAGAGGTCAGTAGTGTTGGAGCCTGGTTGTCTCAGACTTTCCTACATTTGTCCAGGAGGAGGTGGGATTAAGTGAGACGACAAAGCGTGTTCAGCATGGAGGTCTGCAGTGTAAGCTAAAGCAGATGACAGCTGTCCTACTTACTGGCTGCAGCTGACAAACATGTCAGGTCATTAGGGCAGTTTCATGCCTAATCAGGAAATATACCAAAAGTACAACAGCAATACTGAAACGCTGCACTGCAGCTCTTCTTCACCTTCAGCTTTTCTGTAGCCAGTGGTTTTGGTCGACATAATCAGAGACAGTGAATGTTAATCACTGCTTGTTCTTTTAATTGCTTATTGTACATTGAACCTGATGAGATGCTTTTACCGTGGTCTTTTTAAAGCACAATCAATAAAATCCTTTGTTTCCTCCCAGATGTCTTATCTCACTCTGCATTTCGATATTTCCTCAGCTTACACAAATACAGCAAATATATTAACAGCCATGCTGGGGAATATTCAGCTAAATACAATTTTAACCAAGTGTTTAACTACATTTTACCGAAGCTTGCTAAGAGTTTAACTACATCTATACTTGTATAGAGATTCAAGTGGTTCAGTAATATTATGATTCATTCATTCAAATTCATTGCGTATGACAGATGACTGATGATGGGGTTATATCGCAGATTTCTGGTTGTTCTGTATGGTTGCTGCATGTATAAACACACCATTTATCATCTATAAATCTTTATGTTCTCCATTATCGTTCCCCCTGCAGCATTAACGCAGCATGTGTCCCGCTCATTTCTGCACTGGCACATAACTTTGGACCTTTTGAACCCTGTCGGTCTATTATTAGCATAATTATCACCGCTTTTATACTTACTTATTTTGTGACGAAAACGACAGAACACCTGCTGTTAACTTCGCACCTGAAAAAGTTCCAATTTCCTCCACAGAAAAGCAGAAAAGCAGTCACCAAACCTGCACACGCTGCTCGATAGACAGGAGACACAGGTGGAAAGTGCAGACAACTGGCTGCATAAAAAGGAAACCTAAGCACTTTTTACAAGAACTTTTACAAAGTAGAAGTTCCTTCTCCATCCCATGCAGCTCAAGTCACTAAAGTGTATTGCATCTACATAATTTCCCCCATAATCTATGATTCTATCAATCATACCTAATAATATTCTCAAAGATAGGAAATCCTGGATTGGAATTTAATGTTAGAGCTTTACCTCTGGGTGCCTTTCTGCTGAGTCTTCTGTTGACTGACTGGTGATTAGATTTTGTTGGATACCGTTACATATCCAAGAGCTGCCATACTGCTATGTGAAATCATTTTAGGCTGTCTGCTCTCTGGGTGACAGGAAAGATCAAATAAAGGAAATGTAGAGGAACAGGGAGAGTTTTATTTGAATGACCTTCCCCAAGAATTCTGGACTTAATCCGCCGGCTAATCCATTTTGACTTGACTTGAAAAGATCAATAACAGCAGCAAAATGGGAAAATAATTGTCCCCGCTCAGCATCGGTTATGATCAGTGTACCTTTGCACAACATGAGTCACTGGCACAGACACGAGCGGCCAAGAGAAAACAATGCAGTGAAGAATGAACGTGACATCTGTCCTCTTAGGAGTAACTAGTGCGACACGAGCATCTGACTCACCACTTCTGACAGTTTGAGTGACAGCACAAACACAAAACACTGATTTTAGGCAGTGAAACACTTTTTTCTTGTTTACAAACCAAAAACAAAAGTTTGTGTCATAATGTTAACAGCTTTATGAGTCTATACTTGTACACAATGAATGCAGATGTCAGTGAATTCTGACATCATGTTTGTCATGTTAACCATGTTTACTTGGTTGAGTTCACTGACTATAACTATATTTTTTTTTCTACTATAAATGGGTCAAATCTGTGCAGAGTGCTTACACCATCCTGCTCTCTCACACACACACACACACACTGAAACAGACCAGTGTGCAGATAGCCCCTCTGCTCCAAAACATAATCATGTGCTCTGGGAAAGACTGGTGCTGTCTTTTCCCCACAGAAAGAAAGGCTGACCAGTTTTCTGACCAGTTTTCTGACCAGTTTTCTGTCAGGCCACAGTTCACAAGTGATGAGCTTCATAATGCCTCAGCACAACTTTGTCAAACTTGATGGAGTTAAGGTAGCGCTGATAAGTCCACATCCTTAACAGGATGCTGTCAAGTCAGAGACACACTTTAAATACATATTAACAGAAAGCATGAAATGAGCCTGCATCCTGAGGGTAATTCTAACTTAATTTGGAGGCTACCACACTGTACATGGCTGCTAGGCAATATCGAGTGCTTATTTTAATGTTAATTTTTTAAACTCAGTGTATGGATGGATGGATGGATGGATGGAACTATTAATCCCAACATACTGTGTACTATATAACCTGCTGTTTAGGAGCTTTGTGGTCCTTTACCTAAACATTCAGTTATTCATTCATGCACCAAATCACTAGACAAATCAAAGGGTGATGATTGATAGCACGAGTCTAGCAGGTCCCTAACTACTGAAACCATAGCGTGTCACATCGTTAGACCAAATGCTCATTCATCAAAATAAAAACACACACTATTGTGAGTCAGTCCCTCAAACACTAATCTGTTATTACTAATAAAGCAAATGTGTATTAACCTTTGAGCTCACGACAGAATGCACCATTTACTCATTTTACTTTAACTAATGTTAAGAGAAATTATTCAGTCTTTCTTTCATTTAAGGCATGCAGCTGTGTTTAAAGAAATGTATTTCTTCAGTGGGGCTTGTTGTTGACAGCATACAGCATTTCTCAAAAATATTTTTAGCTTTTGTTTTTATCTTCCATGAAAGAAGTCGAGTCTGATCATTCACTGAAATGTATCTCTTTATGTTAATCAACCATGAGTTATTACCACTCATTAACCAGGGAACAGTTTACTAGGATCCCTTCCAATTTTAATCTTAAGAATATAATAATAATCTCTAATCATAATGTAATTATAATGTGATTTACCTCTAATGTGACATGCCAAGCTGTATATATACATATATTTATATTTAAAACAGAGTTCAAACTTGTGACTTATATAATGCTTTTGTCAGTAGTCATAAAGCCCAGCACTCTTTGAGATGCATAATTTCTCTTTTGGACTGAGACGGTTGAGAATCAACATAAACATCCACAGCTGAATAGCAAGTTTGGGGGGAAAAAAACAAACTGATTTCACTTACCACGCCTTCTCCTTCTCCACATGTCAAAGCCAAAAATATGCATGCAGAGGAACAGGGTGCAACACAATCTGTACTTCAATATGATGAGGAAAATTGCTTTCAGTACAGCTTGAAGGAATGTAATGGGACAGCGCTGCTGTTTACTTGGATACAGAGCAATAACAAACCATGAAACAGCACATAACTGCAGGAAAAACTGAACACACAAAATAAATAAAAGCGGCTGGATGATGAGCAGGTAATGGAAGCGCTAAGCTGAGTGCTACGACATGCATCTTAAGGTTCTGTGTAAGGTGAGAAGGAACTGATTCTCCTGCTGGACACAGTTCAGTGAAAATTAATGTAATTGGCTGACAGCACTCACAATATACATCAGTCCAGTACCATGAAGCATGCATTATCTTGTTTCCTACCAAGGACACTAGAATTGCATCCTTTTCTCCATTAAAACCAGCGGGAAGAAGGAATCAGTTGCTCATAATTGTTACCAAACACTCTACTTGCTCTGTCTCAACTGCAAATGATTATAGATTTATCTTTCATTCAGCTTACGGCATTACCTATGCAAGCAAAGTGATCGACAGCAGCTGCTACACTGTTGCCTGGAGACAGCAATGGGATGCTACTGCTGTTGCAGGCTGCACATCCATCTGTTGCTCTTAAAACTACAACCTACTGCATTGGACACAAGCTACGTGTGTCCAAGGATGGTGGTGCATGAGATGAGTATTTTAATTTATTTAATAAAATATCAATATTTGGTGTCCCTATAGCGATACAATATCAGTCCCTGAGATGAGTCTGGGCTAAAACTAACAGAGCATTTCATATACAGAACATCATACAAGTAGGCAAACATGGCGGTGGCAGTGTGATAGTCTGGGGCTGCTTTGCTGCTTCAGGATCAGGATGACCTGCTGTAATTGATGGAACCATGAATCCTTATGTCCAGCCATCTGTTCAGGTCCTGAAGCTCAAGCACACTTTGGGTTATACTGCAGGACAACAATCTGTGACACACCAGCAAGTCCACATCTGAATGGCTCAGAAAAAACAAAATGAGGGTTTGGGAGTGGCCGAGTCAAACTCTGGACTTAAATCTGATTGAGATGCTTTAGCTTGACCTCATGCTCGAAAACCCTCCAATGTGGCTGAATTTAAACAATTCTTCAAATAAGAGTGAGGCCAAATTTCCTCCACAGCAATGTGAAAGAGTCAGTGCCAGTTATCACAAACACTTGATTGCAGTTATTAGGTTTTACTTTTTCAGACAGGGCCCGGCAGGTTTGGACAGGTTTTTTCCTTAATAAATGAAATCATCATTTAAAAGCTGAATTTTGCATTTACTCGGGTTATCTTTGCCTAATATCAAAATTTGTTTGATCATCTGATACATGGAAGTGTAACAAGTAGATAGAAGACATCAGGGAGGGGGCGAATGCTTTTTAACACTACTGTATATTTTTATTGAGGGTTCAACTCTGGCTCTATTGTCATGCAGGTAAGTGATTTACTATAATTCATGGGCTGCCGTGAATCCAAGCTCGCTGAGACTGATGTGAATGAGAGTCTCAAACTATTCATCCACAAAGAACTTGTAAGAGAAACATTATTTAATCAAAATAAGAAATAATACAAGGCAATAATCAGAATAAAATCCATAATATTAGCCTGACTAGACTAAGCATATACAAAAATTACATTTAATTCAGTTTATTGCTCAATGACACACAGAACACACAGTTTTCTTTCTCTGTCCCTCTCTCTCTCTCACACACACACACACACACACAAGCACTTATGCATGATTTCCTCTCTGCCCTCTGTCTGCCGCTCTCCCTCTGCTCTCCTGGGTAATCAGCTACGAGCCCATAAACACTCATCCATCCGCAGCCACACACCTGCTGCAATCTGTTGACATTGAGCGAGATCTTTCACCTGTCGCTCGCAGTGAAGAAAGGAGGTGTGAGCTGCTCGCTTTGGTTGGGTTTCACCGTGTGACCCACCAGGATTTGCTGACAGCTTTAAGAGCCATCACAGCACAGGTGATAAACGTTTTGATCTAGCCAAGGTCGTAAGGGTCATTCCTTTTCTCTGGAATATTCTGATGCACTTTCCTTTCACTTTTTCAGCCCAGAAATGTCACATTCTCAATGATCCAATGTAACTGATATGTACACACAAAGCAGTGCAGGTAGCCATTTATGCAAATCTTTAACACAGTTAACATTTTGACCTTTCCTTTGGTTTTGACAGTTGACACTTTTAAATCTACACTTAACATTGCATTTGCTGCACTTCAGTTTCAGGTTCCTGCACATTGTATTGCTTTATCAGCCTACACTCAACAGCAAGAACATTAACACTGGTCAACCAAATGCAATGTTCTACTGGTCTTAGCATCACTGTGTCCCTTATTTTGACATGTACCACGAACCTACAAGATGTTGCAGACAAAGCACTGCCCCCCATGGGACTCCAAAATTGTTAATGGTCTTCCCAGCAGGTTAATGCCCCCCCCACCCCCACCCACACTAAGAAAAACTGCTTAAAAATTGTTGGAGGAAGAAAACAAGGAGGCCATGGCTGCAGGATGCAGAACCTTGATCTGTGGTCAAGAGTTAAGCATGTGAGTTAATCTGAGGTCATGGTGGCTGTGGCTCAGGAGGTAGAGCAGGTCATCTACTAATTGGAAGGTTGGTGGTTTGATCCCTGACTGCTCCAGTCTGCATGCCAAAGTATCCTTGGGCAAGATACCGAGTCCCGAGTTGCTCTCCGATGCAACCATCGGAGTGTGAATGTCTAAATGGTTTCTTTTTTCTTTTCTTTTTTTATAAGCAAGTACATATCCATATCAACACACACACAAAAATCTCATTAATACACTGATTTCATTTTAACACTGATATTAAACATCCATTACTTGTTGGGCTTAACTAAGCAAAACACACAGACAAATAATTTTTTTTTTTAATAAAACCAAAGTTTGCTGCAGTCCGTTTTTCAATCTTAGTACTTGCACCACTGTATCACAGATGCTTCGTTAATCAATGCAAAAGACTTGGACTTGTGTGCATTTACTGGATAATCAGTGGCCTGTGAATATACAGTCTAATTCCATAATAACAACAAACTGCTGCACATCAATACATTCAACTGCTAAATGAGCACATTATCTAGGCACACCTGCAGCAACGATGCTGAAATCAGCCGCAATGTTCATGTAACGTTATCATTTTTTTCTCCATAATTGGCAATTCCCGAAAACGGAGGCAGTCCTGTGAACAAACACCATCAGATGCCAGGGACACAGCGCAGCGTTCCATTGATAATCGAGGGAGGCTTAGAGGCATCTACTGAGCATGCAGATGTCCTCATCACATGGTGATGATAATCTAGAGCCTCTAGACATGCAAACAGTACAGTGTTCAATGGCGCTCATCAAGCAACAAGCGGGTCACCCAGTGCGATCAATAGCATGTTTTCATGCACCTTGACTGCAGCAGGGAAGTCAATTAAGGTATCTTTGGGTACTTTTATCAAACTGCAAATTTGCTGTTTCCATTGATTAAACAACTGCTAAACACATGAATAACACTTGGACTTGTGTTTGATTTCACAGTGCTATTGTGCAGAATTCGACTTTTAATTCTTGGTGGTTATTAGTCTTCACCTTTTCCTTATCACTATTGTGTTTCCTTGTCTTTGTCTCCCTCTGTTTAATCTGTATGATTAACATCTCTGATGGTCATTTCCTGTCTTCTTTTGGTAATTATGTTCTTGTTACTACATCTCAGGATACTTGATTTCCTTTGTTTTCCTTCCTTTGTGATTGCTTGCTACACCCTCATTCGTTTCACCTGTGTTCAGCTGTTTTCACCTGTACACCATCAGCCATGTGTATTTATACAGTGATATTTTCCCTTATTCAGTCTTTTGTTAATCTGTCTGCATTCCTGAGGGGTCTACTACAAAATGTTTCTAGCAAGCTAAATTGAACTTAAATCCATAGTTTTCAGTGCCATGTAGGCGGCACTCTTTTTACCTGGTTAGATCATCATGGTAACCCTTGCTGAACATACAATGTGGCTGGAAGCAGCTTATGTCCAGCGTTCTAGTTTAAAATCATCTGGAAGCACCACATTTTCGCTGATTCTTTTATTTTCAATATGCTTTAAGTCCTATATAGATTCTGTGCTGCAGGAATAAGTTTTTTATATGTAACTTGTCGAGCTGTAGTTTAAACCTGTGTCGCACATATGCAAAATTGGCTGGCACTTGTTGAGTTCGCAATCAATCTGCAATGCATGTGATGGCTCCATAATGAACTGTTCAGTCCACTAACAGTCCGCAGTCGTTCGCAGTCAGGCTGAAGGTGGTGGATAATGCAGGCTTCAGAAAAATGGTGAAAATACCTTGGGTGCAGCACTTTTTATAGCCCTTTTCATCCGCTGTGATTTTTGGTGCAGATGAGCAGCAGACGCTGTGTTCCCTCCGCCATCAGCACCTCCTACCAATGTAGCGATCCGCCACCATCCGCAATGCTCGTGTTCAGCGTGTGAATTCTCCACAAATGTCCGCTGTCTGGACACGCACACATGCCACCTCTGCTTGAGCTGATGGCCAGACAATCTCCTTCAGGATTTTCTTAGTAGAGAGCAAAATTCATGGTTCCATCAATTATGACAAATCATCCAGATTCTGAAGCAGCAAAGCAGCCCCAGATCATCACACCACCACCACCACCACTCCCATGGATGCCATTTTTGCTCAGTGTCTTTCTTATTGTTGAATCATGAACTCTGACCTTAACTGAGACAAGTGAGGCCTGCAGTTCTTTAGATGTTGTTCTGGCTTCTTTTCTGACCTCCTGGATGAGTCATCGATGCACTCTTGGAGTAATTTTGGTAGGCTGGCCATTCCTGGGAAGGTTCACCACTGTTCCAAGTTTTGGAATGGCTCTCACCATGGTTCACTGGAGTCCCAAAGAAATGCCTTTGTAACCCTTTCCAGACTGATAGATGTCAATGACTGTTTCTCATCTGTTCTTGTAAGTGTGACAAATATGCCAAAAAAAAAACAACAAAAAAACGAGAGAAATCAGGAAGGGGCAAAGACAGTTTCACAGCACTGAAAAAGGATTTCACTCCATTCATTGTACCTGAATGATGCTGATAAATAAAACTGGTAGCAAGGTCCTCGACAGCTGTGAGATCCCTCTCCATTTCCCCTGCGTGCTTTTGTGTACAGTGGAGGTATGGCCACTTTAGAAAAATAATTGCACAAGGGGATAGCATCTCTTTCTCCAGCATGCTGACCATGTGATCTGGAGGGATATGCAGCCACGCTGCACAGCCGTACCAGGTGCATCAGGGGAATGTGAATAAATGGGAGGGAGCTGAGAACTTTGCCCAAACAATACTGGTTGTTGTTTTTAAGTATTTAATGGCTACCACATTTGGTAATGTCGACATACACCCAAGTCTCTAGCGTCAAAGTCTTAAATCAAACATCCCAACACATCCTACAACTTGGATGCAGTACAAAGCATCCAAGTTGTAGGACAGATGCAGTATAAGAGTGAAGAAATTAAGAAAAGGAAAGGAATTGTGTTATAATAATCAAAATTAAGTGGTAGACATGTTTCCATTTTGTTCCCTCCACCAGAACATCATCTCAATCCAATTCCAGATCAAGCATAAGAGCTGGAGCACTTCACAGGAACAAACAGGACTTCAGCTCTGTGGGTGTGCTCAGGTGTCGCCATCAACCCTTTGTGGAGAGATGTGATGGACGAGACAGATGTGAGGACCCTTCAGGAGTGTAGTGTTCCATTAGTCAGGCTGTGATCTACGGCTGGTCCTCTGAATACACTCCCTCTCTCACGTATACGCCCTCTATCAAGCCCGCAGAGGAGCATGCTGTTCCTCTTCATTCAGCTTCGATGTACGTGTTCATTTGGAACAGCGACAATAACAAGAGCATTTTGGCTGCAAGACAGATTGCTTGGCTTTCTCTGGCTACAGGTTTTTTTTTAAACTTTGCAAAAATCCTGTAAAAATATTTGAATGTAATTCTGAAATTAATTCAAGTGCAATCACAACTGCAGCTTTTAGCTTTCATTTTTGCACAACTGTGTTTATAGTCCCCCCCTCCAGCGCCACTGGACTTGAACAGTGGTGTCCTTGAACATGCCTGCCCTCGCACATCTTCATTCTATGCAGGCAGCAAATCACAGAGGACAATCTGTGGCTCAATAGCTCACCATACAGGAGAGAAGGAAAAAAATCCCCCGGGTAAAACATAAACATCTATTCACTTATCCTCCAAGGACGGCCAAAGAAGCAGATAAGAATTGTTGGTGCTAGGTGGCTGTTGGCTGCCGCTGAAGAAGCAGCACACGCTTTTGTTTCCATGCTGCTACACAGCTTCAGGCCTGAGGGAGAGAGTAAGAGAATGAAAAAGAGAAGCGGAGAAGAAAAAAAAAGTGTCAAAGGATAGAGATGATGTAAGTGTGACAAAAGAGATGGATGCTAACGTGGAGGCATGGTGAGAACAAGTGATGCAGGATGAATAACAAGACGAAGGAAGAGAAACAGCATAGATGCCATCATTGTTACCACACCTCATCAACTTGTGATGACAGATAAAAGTGTTACACTTCTCCGAGTAAGTGACTCATAAGAGCAGCACTTCAGAGGAACTGCGGCGAAATTCGCTGAATAAATCAACAGCTTTGCTTAGCGGACAAGCACAGACATAGCAGAAGCGCAGAGAGGTTTTGTTTACTATTCACCAACATGAGCCGCTGCCTAAACGCATCAAGAGCAGACTGCGAAAAGCAGATCAGACCCGTCTGCTTGGTCAGAGTTCATTCAGCCAATAATCAACCAAACACGTATGCTCTCTTTCACCAGCCTGCTTTGTATTCACAGTTACTCCCATTTACAACTGCTGCCTGATACAATATAGCTCTGGTTACAGAGGGTTTTTATGCAAAGGGCACCTGAGAAATAGCTTCAAACGGTGTTCAGCTTTTCTTTATTGTTGAGCTCACTGACCTTCCAGTCATAAACAACCACACACAGACAATTCTCGAATAGAGGCACAGGTCGCACATTGTGCAGTTTAACATCCACCGTCTGTTTTTGCCAGTGCCACAGTGGATCACCAACACTTGAACCAGCCTCATTTGCTGAAGGAGGCTATGAAATACAGTGGAAAGCTACTTATGATGTATTAGAATGTTGCAAAAAGATAGTAGGGCACTTAGAGTTTATCTTCTTAGAGACACATAAGGCTGGCATTCATGATCTGCAAGAGTCAAATTTTCCAGAGTCACAGCCATGAAAACAGGTTTAATTACAACATAGTCTGTGATCATTGACTCTGCTGGTTAATACGAAAACCATAATCAGCTGAGCTAGCTGCCAGGGATACCCACAAGGTATCTCCTGCAGGTCCTGTGGTGTATCAGCAGATACCCTCGCAGATATCTCTATGTGAAACCCTGGAAATGAGAATTACCTGTTGCTTAATAAAAGCTGGAAGGATTCTATATCAACATATTAAATACTTCCAATACTTTAGGATCCTTCACAACAGACAAATTTAAACCTACCCCTATGTTCGTTCAGGGCCTTCTCGGGAAACATTCAAGTAATTGTACAAAAGAAAAAGAGAGAGAGAACATCAGCTGATGCTGAGGGGTCAGGTGGGAAGAATGGCAGGTTAATCATTTCATGTCATTGCTTAAATTTAGAACCTATGATTCGAAGGAGCACATCAGGAACATTTGCAATCAGACAGGCAGAACAGGTTATTCTTTGTCTGCAGGATGCTAGGATACCTACAATATTGTTTGGCTGTGCCAGAGGTTCATTTATTTATCAGTTCATTTATATGTAAAAGGCTGTGATGCTGCTGTTAAAAATACAGTTCTACAGGGGAAAATTATACTTCCAAATCTTTCCAAAATTATATTGGTAACATCATCAGAATTTGGAATTTTTGGAATGGAAGCATTTTATCTTCAGTGGCATAAAAATGTATCTGCAGATAAATTGCAATTTGAATTGCAGTATCAGGGAGAAATTTTGCATCTGGGCATTTTCCTCTAAGCTTTTAGCATGGCCCAACCACAATACTGCCATAATCACTGTGAAGCTCTTTATCGTCCTGGATTTTAACAATTTAATGATAAACTCCGATCCAGGATCAAGAAAAAAGGAAAGTTCTTTCTTATTGGAGTCCTAGTAGATGGCCAGCATATTAGTAGAGAAAGGAGGGCTAATACGGTTTAAAATGAGGTATCTGATTGTGCCTGGCAACGAGGGAGAGAGACTGAGGCAAGGAGAAAAACCTAGACAGAAAGGAGGGACTGAGAAAGGCAGACGATCCAAAAGAAAAACAAGGCCAATTAAAATGAAGGTTTTACAGACAAAACGAAGGTACTGGAAAGATGAGAGGGTTATAGAAACTGAGAGAAAGAAAAGGGGAAATTGGGACCGAGAGGAACAGCCAACTCAAGATAGAAATATGTGATGAGAGAAAGAAAAGGGGCGAGAAACAAAAACGGCAAGACAGATCTCACATGGGTCCGGCATTCAGATGTGGAAAAGTGAATGAAAGAAAGGCGAGTGAAGGGCACTCATAGGGTAGCAGTGGTTACAGCTGGTCTGTACTGGGCAGCTCCCAGTATAAAGTGTGATATGATGTGAATGAGGCAATGGTGTAGAAAAAATGCCGAAGTACTCAGTTGACTTTTCTAAACTTGAAGAACGAACAAGTATCTGGGGAAAGAGATGTTTATATAGAAGATTACGGCAACATGAAAGAGAAATGCAATGAGAAGGAGCGGCTGTAACGGGAACGTGATGAAGCAGAGAGCCAGAGAAAACCAGATGCAGCTGGAGGAACGACAGCTGAGTGTTTCCAGCTCGGCTCCAAAACAAACCAAACCTGCTCCAGTTGGGAAGCAATCCAGGAGGATGCCGAGGTCATAATGAGACAATCCTATTCTTCTCCTTTCAGATTGACCAGACAGAGGATGACGGAAGGAGGAAGAGAGGAAAGGAAAGAAGGCCACAGGGTCAAAATTGTCTAGCCAACATTCAAACAAGCAGGAGGGGAAGCATCTGAGCCACCAGCTGTGATTGAAAATGCCTGCAGCAAGGATACCGAGGAGCACAGCGACATACTGTATTATCTACAGCGAAATGAACATCCAGGCATCCAGGAGGTGGTTTAAGCCTTTGGCTGTTTCACCACTTTCCTCCTTATAATACTCATACTTAGTCGGCCAGCTCAGGTAATTAGCAGCTCCTGATTTAAGGTATTGTGCTGCATTAACTCTGGTGTTCAAAAGTGGGGTGTCTTTTTTAAATGAATGGAAAAGCATTGAATATGTAGTGGGTATCACCTGCAGCTTTGAGGTCTATAATATAATGTATGTTGTGTGTGCTCAAGCACAGTAGAAAAGTGCGATATAAGAACCAGGGTCAACCTATGCTAGCACTATAGAAGAAAGTCCACCAAGATTTTGATGGAAAAAAAATAGTTATGCTTGAAAAGCCCTCTGCAGCAAAAAAAATTTAAAAGCAGAGACAGCGTTTTATGTATCAGAATGAAGCACAGAAAAGCCATGCCAGTGTGAAAGTAAGCCAAGTGTGTAACACTCAATCCTGATGCATTAAAGGCAAACATAAAGTGAAATGAGCTACTTTTAGTGCGCTGGCTGTATTCTGAGCAGATTACTGGCATCATTAAACAGGACAGGAGGAACTGGGACAGCCAATCAACATTTATCCACAATAATCTGTTGAACCAGTAAAAACGTCTACTTTGTGTGTTATATTGTGCTCTGCTGCACAGATAACTTGCGATAAATCCAAACATATGAGTATGAATGTCCTGTGTTCTAGTAAACATTTTAAAAAGTGCTGACAGTGGTTCTGCTTTTATATTTATCGTTAATATAATTATTAAATGTTGAATCTGGGAAACAGACTGTAGCGTGCGGGAGAGAATGTGGGCTTATTTGTGACCGTGGTCAGCGTGATCACACACTATTGTGTTGCAGAGGAGGAGGAGAGAGAATGAGGTGGGGTCTCCGTTGATGCACTGCATCTGCAGGCAAGCAGTGTTCATGCTTGACTGGAGAAGCTGGATGACTTCACCATTTCCTCACGTTTTCTCTCCGCGAGGCGCACTCACACGCAAACAGACACACAAATGCGGGAATGCGTCTGCTGTACCTCATCTTCCGTGTAGGGATGGTGACTTCACTTTTTCACCAGGTTGCATGACTTCATTTTTATTCCTCTGTCGCACGTTTTGCTCTCATGACCCTTTTTGTCACCTGCTTTCTTTTGTAAAAGTGTGTTTCTATTTCAGACAAGGTGAACAACAGCAGCACCACAGACATTGTTTTGGTTTGAAAGCTTGACTCACTGCTTGGGTCCACACACATATCGACTATCTTAGCATCACACTCAGAAACAAACTGACTGAAAGCCTTGAGTGTGATGTCACTTTTGTGACTTCACATTATCAGACCACAGTTCTTAGCAGTTTGAAGAGTACAGTCGTGTGCAAAAATCTTGAGCCACCCCTGATCTCTTTACATTTTGCTTTTAAAGAGCCAGACTTTCTTTAATTTCTTTTTTAAAAAATTGGTCTTGAGCAATAGGTCTCCAGGCTGGAGGTCTTTTGAAGTTTTTCTTTGTACATTGGCTGGTTTTTCACTCATTTCCACCCAAGTCCTTATACCTGACCTTTTACACAGGAGTGTATTTTTGTTGTTGTTGTTGTTAATCCACTCACTGACCTATGACCTATATCTACACATAACAGACAACCAAACAGAACCAAACTGTATCTTTAGGCACTAGCAGCCTGTCACATTGACAGAATTTCTTCCCATTTCTTTAGTTGAATCTACAAAAAATGTGAAGGATAATGGGTTGACAGGCATAAAATAGTATTTTTGCAGAAACAAAGTGATTCTCAAATAGGGGTGTGCGATACAACCTCAAAATTATATCACTATAATTCAAGGTTTGCAATAGCAATGTTTCTGATGATAAAGAAGAAAAATACTGAACTTGTTGTTGATGCTTGCAGCCAGCAGCACTTATGAGCCTACGTAAATAAAGGGCAGTTTCCATCCATTTTGGCCCATTTCAATAAATCACTGAACCTATTCCCCATTTTCTAAGCAAAATATAAAGAATTGAAGGGTGAGTCAGAACCTTCGTTGAGTACTCTATATAAATATTTACTATCACATTAACAAATAATAATACATAGTACAGTAATAGTAAAATATCACAACAAAACTAACAACAAATTTGTGGCATTCAAGAATATACCTCATTCACCTTGTGGTGATTGTTTTTTATTGTTTTTTATTAATATCCTCTTTGAAATCTAGTGGTATCAATTCAGCATTTAGTTGTTGCTGCTAGGGAACTTTTCTTATGCAGTCATAACTTTTGAGACTTTTTCTTCTTGCCAAAATACATTTCTCCACACTGTTTGGCCAATTCCAAGGACACTGTGAGACAGAGCCTCATAGTAGGCTATGTATCACCAAAGTGCAGCTCAGTCTGTACTATTTATGCCGAACCAAAGCCCTGTTAAATTTTGAATGTGTTATTGTAAGTTATTTTGGCCTCCTCAAGTTCTAATAAATGTACAATATGATACATAAATATAAATGCCTGTAGGTGGTAAGACAGAACACATTAAAAACTCGATGAGTCATTGTTCTGAGCGATTGCCGCTTCTAAAATAGCCCAGTTCTCATGAGGATTAAGACAATAGTGGACAGTGCTGGGAGACAGTTGGCTGCTGAGTTATTAACCAATAGCTCAGATAAGCAGAGATCACTGCGGCGGTTGCCAGCAGTGCTGAGAGGCAACTCACCAACACCTTGCCCACAAGATAAGGGAATTGGGGGAACAAAGGCGGCAATTTTGCCAGACTGCCAACATGACCATATTGGAGTTGTGTGTCCCATTCGGCCTGTACTGTACCTCCCCACTGCACCACTATCAGGAAGAAGGAACTGCACAGACACACAACAAGGCTTAAGTGCAAAAAGCAGTAAGGATGGAGAAGAAAAGAAAAATAGCAGGCAGGTCATGAAGCCCTTTTTGCATGCTAGGCTCTTCAATAATATCCATCTATTTCTTAAGCCTGCGATATTTCAGCCAGCAGCCAAACCTCTATACTCAGAGAGCGTCACTGTGTAGGAGTAAACAGTACCATGACAGGCTCACTTAATTAGTTACAGGAACTATAGGGTGGATAAGAATAGATGTATAGCCACCTGTCATGGGGAGGCCTGTGACATAGAGTGCTTTTAACCTAGCTGTGTTGTGTGTGTGACAATGCCAAGTCAAACATGAAACCCTAAGGAAAGTCAGCTAACCAGACTGTCCTGTTAAATCCAGGCCCTTTTGGACTCCTTTTATGGTGAAGTTCCTCAGGGAAGGTGCCAAGTGATGTATAAAGGAGGGAGAGTTTTTGAACTTTGAAGGACGTGGTGATTTTAAGAAGAGAGCAGGTACATTCTCTTAACACACCGATCAAACATAACATTATGACCACTGACAGGTGAAGTGAATAACATTGAATATCTCTTCACCAGGGAACCTGTTAGTGGATGGGATATATCAGGGAGCGAGTGAACATTTTGTCCTGTTGATGTGTTAGAAGCAGGAAAAATGGGAGAGGGTAAGGATCTGAGCGAGTTTGACAAGGGTCAAACTGTGATGGCTAGTCGACTGGGTCAGAGCTGCAGGTCTTGTGGAGTGGTCCCAGTCTGCAGTGGTCAGTATGTATCAAATGTGGTCCAAGGAAGAAACAGTGGTGAACCAGCGACAGGGTCACGAGCAGCCAAGGCTCACTGATGCACATGGGGAGCAAAGGCAGGCGAGCTGCTGTAGGTCATGGTGGTGAACAGGCTACAGTGGCTGTACTGTCGGGGGCACCACTGAAATGGGGTATAGTCTGGTGCAGAATTATTTCCTCAGTTGTTTAATTTAGTTATGGATCATTATCTTTAAGCTGGAGATATTTAGATAGATGGAGATATTTCTTTTGTTCTCTGGTTTAGTTCTTTTTCTGAGTTTGAGTTTTCTCCAGTTTGGCCAGTTAATCTGCATTGTAAATATGGCACACTAATCCACTGCTGTGAAGACAAGGGGAATAAATAATAAATAAAAAGGCTTGACTGTCAACCTGTTTCAAAGCCTTTCATTTCTGCCTCCACTGCTTAGCCATCCTTCACACCACCCTGACATCGCCCACTGCATTTGGACTCCTTACCAAGCCTCCACATTAGCTTTCTGCCTGCCATCATGTCAGGTTTTTGAAAAGAGCTCATAAGACACCACAATCATGGTGATCGCCAGCCCCGCCTCTCCATATGATGCTGAAGATACAATTTCCCCTGAAGGATCAATAAAGTTCATTCCTTGTGTCTCATCATGTGAAATTTCTCATCTCACAAGTATTGTTAGACAATTTTGAATACCTTCAGGCATCTGCGCAGACATTATCGTGCAGTCGCTTCCACAGCATCAGTGCGCTCGGTGTCCCTCCACCTCCTTCATAAAAAGCATGAGGCTCTGCATTTTTTGACCTCTGCACCTGCCTGGAGGGGAGACGCTTGCTTGATTTGTTGGGGAGGGTGGGCCAGCCAACATTTGTCCGAGCAGACAAAGCAGTAAATTGAAAGGTGGTATGAAGGATGGATGAGAGCATTAAAAAAAGAGAGAGTGTCCTTTGGGGAAATCAGGATCAGAATGGAGGCAGCGTGTTCATAGAAATAAATCTTCACACTGCAACCTTTTTCTAAGAATGCACGCTCACAGACGCTCCAATACATACTGAATGTGTGCCGGTGGTTCCTTTAGATTCTAGGTCATATTTCCCTGTCTGGGTGCTACTCACTTCACACTCAGGTTGGAGGCCTGATGTCCAATTAGATCATACAGTGAAGCAGTAAGCAAGATGCTACTGAGGGGGAAAAAAAACAGTTGCCTCATCATTCCACAGAGAACCACAGAGCAGGTTTGGAAGAATGGAACTAATCCCGACCTACAGCTGTCAGACCTAAATCTAACCAATGGGAAGCTTTGATTAATACAAGAAAACAATTTAAGCTTAGAGAAGATCACATAGCATTGTAGTCACGGTGAAGAGTAAACACAGCCACAACACTGATTGTTATCTGTACACACATACACACTTGT
>JAMQGT020006490.1:0-44131 GCA_024447675.2 Pterophyllum scalare
AGCCTGAAATGTGGCAAAAGGTTGAAAAGTTCAAGGGGGCCGAATACTTTTGCAAGGCACTGTATATATATATATATATATATATATATATATATATATATATATATATATATATATATATCATTAACACAGATACAGATCATGTGTTTCTCGTGAAACACAAAACCTTAACCTCTTGTATTAAGTGAAAGCTTATACGTGCCTGAGTGGCCAATTATGATGACAGGATACATGTTAAACTTTACCACACTGTAGGCATTTAATTAGGACATCCTCAATGAGTCAACCATGCTTTGGCTCTGCCAATCTGCCTAATGGTGAGAAATGAGAACTAATGAAGTTATCACATGCTTTTCCCATGCACATACACTCATTCATTTACAAACACTCGACTGTCGCAAAACTCCAGAGTAACGAGCGGTGTGAATCCAGCCTGATTCAATTAAGGAAAGGTTAAACAGAGCCACAGATACGGAGGCATGCATTGTAATATTAAACATCAGAGGTGCATGTGCTGACAGAGCATTGTGCAGAACTAGTGAAGAGAGGGAAACAGTGCCATAACCTCAGCGACTTCCCATTAGTTGATACATATCTCCCAAAGCAATGAGATCACAGACAGTTCACTGAGTTTAAATTATATAACATGATGTGGCAGGACCTGGCTGAACAGACACACAGAGAAACACTCTGACACACATTTGTCTGCCATTATCCCACATGAGCTAGCAAGCACTGCATTCACAAAATGCACACGCATATATTTGTTGTGGTAGTGTTATAGGCAACAACTGTCTTAAGTTGATGCAACAGTCTGCTGTCATGCTGCCATGTTAACTAATGACTCAGACCTTAAAAGGCTGGAGATGCTACTTGCCTTATAATGGAGTCTGTTCCTCAGATTTTGCACTGCTCTAAAAGGCTGAGGAATAAATAAATAAACTAGTGGGAGGCACATAACACATGGAATTTATTACCTGTCCAGCTAATTAAATGGCTAAAGATATATAGAGGTAGTGGGATGAGTGGGTGAGTGGAAAGACACAAGAGTAAACGGATTGCAAGGTCTGATAAACTTCTCCTTCTTTCTGTCGTGCTCCGCCCCCCACACACACACACACACTTCAGTGTGACAAATGACTCAGCTTGTGATGTACAGTATGTATGTATGTGCTTCTGAAGGAGTGCAGATTCGCATGATGATACATGTCTGTCTGTTAAAGAGGTCTCAAGCAGAACAGGCACACATCCACGCCCTATCAATATTCAGAACAGCTCTAACAGGCCTTTTATAAACGAGGAGGGAAAAATATCTAAAATTATAAAGCGATGCTTTGCCAAATGGAATCGAAATGGATTGGTAGGCATTTTGCTGGTGATTTGCAGTTTAGCCGCTGCTTATGCACAAGCAGGCTCTGAGGTAACCGTGCCCATTTCCCTCAGATTGTTTCACTGTTTGTCCAATTATGCACCACAATACTGGGGGTGCGTCCTCCTCATTTAATCCTAATTCGTCTTCAAGCTCTTTTTATGATTGTGGCTAGATTGTTTTCAAGGTTACACTCCACTCATGATTCAATTTGCAACCCCCCCCTCAGCTTATCCTGTTGCCTCGACACAAATAGATATGTTAAAATGCAGAAAAGGTGGTTGCCACCAAGAATGGGTGTACTCATGTAAATTGCTAATTTGGTACAAAAAAAGAGCTGCAAGGCTCAGCTGGTGAAAAAGGCAATTCCACTTCCATTAGGCTACTCTCCTCTCCCCTGCAGTGAAGTGGCTGTTCTATCATTGTGCTTCTATTAGTGACTAATTTAAAAAGAGGTATTACACTCAACTGTTTACCAGCCTGATTGAGACCAGAAGGCTTTGTCTTGCACTAATTTCTCTTTGATGTCTCTCTTGTTTTTATTCAGTGGACAAGACCTTACGGTACGCCTTTCTTTTGCTTTTTGTCTACCACTCATCAGCCAAATGACAGAAGACTTTAAGTTCAAAAGATTGCAGTGTTTTCTGTGTGCATGTGTTCGTTGACCACGCGGGCAAGACACAGAGTTGTGTTAAGTCACGAGGGACTTGAAGAAGACTGACTGTCCAAGTAGTAAACAAAACTGATGGAAGAACATAAAAAAAATATATATATTGACATCCAACGTTCCCAACATGACGTTAGCCCGCTGTGAAGAACACCGTCAGGAAGGCTTTCTGTCTGCCGCTTTCATTTCGAGCAGACATCTCGGCTCAGGGTTGGTGGTAAAGAGAGCACACATGAGACAAAATGATGTCGACCTGGAACAGCTCTGATATTCTTTGTGGACAGCTGAAGCCACCTGGGGACAGGAAAGAATTTTGCAGGCATAAAACACGACAATCCCACATATCTGTGTGCACCTTCAACAAGCGTCAGGGATTACAAGAACCAGGATAATGAATAAATAAATAAATAAATAAATCAGCAGCCACTACTTATTTATTTATTTATTATCATTCAGGGTTTTTGTTTCCCCTCCACCTTTCTCAAAACATATTAAGTAGTATCTCCTGTGTCTCAAAATAATGTGTTTGTTGGAAGCTTTTTTTTTAATTGTGGCAGGCTGTCAACACACCCATAAAATTTATTTTTGCATAAAGCATAATTTCAAGGAAAGACACCATCAACCTGCCAGACTTTAGGAGTGACAGATTTATAAAAGCACATTAAGGTCTTATGTTACATATTTAAAATGAACACCAATTGAAATTTTCTCTTCATTTTTCTCCCTGTCTGTAATGTTAATAGTGATATTAAAGTGATTATCTTATTTTTCTGTTAGCATACATATTGAGAGTGATTAGCTGACAGCAGAGTGCCGAATGTTATCTTACTCAGTGTTATGTGACCCATGGTAGCCTACAGCATTTATGTAGTCATTCAGAATCATTTAAATGGATGCTAATGGCAAGATCAAGTCCATTAGGTGTTTCAGTCTATTAATAACTTAGTGTAACACTAAATTATTCAGCAACTCACATTTCCATGAAGTAATACACCGGTGGTCGCCAACTTTTTTTCATGCATAGTTTACTTTCAATGCACATAATGAAATGAAACCCACTTATCTCCGCCAAGTTTCAGACGTAAAAAACTTGGGAGGAGGGTATTTAAATGAATCATGCAAACATAACTTTCTAAGTATTGCTCCATGCAATTTTCTGCAATTTACTGTGCGGGGCAGTACCCAGTCATAAAAACTTTGGTTTAGAAGGAAGGTGGCCTTAAATGGAGATATTGTAAAATGGCCTGTTTCAGAAAATACAGGATTTGAAGGTCACTGCCAAGGTACAGAGTGAGAAAACCATGAACTGTTATCCTAGCAGAGTTCAGAAATCAATATCAGCAGCTGAAAATGAACCCAATAGGTCAACTTTAAATACAGTTTTGTGAGTAGGTATGGATTCTTCTTTTGATTTCATCTAGTACTGAGCGTCTCTAAACCATTTTCAAACAAATAGCAAGAGCATAAAGTGAACCTTATTAAGCACAAAATGCATGATTTAACTAATAATCGCATGCATTAAGCAAAACAAAGTTATATAACACCAGCTGGGCTTGGTCAGGAAAGCATTCACCTCCTCAGTTGATAAATACAAAAAAAATACACTGATTATGGGTTGCAAATTAATTAGACACAGCGAGGCCTGATTACTACAGTTATGTTCAATCAAATCATCGTTTTCGTGGATCATTTTAACAAGTGTGAAGTTGGCTTAAAAGTTCCATCAGTCCCACACCATGCCATTTTTTTTTTTTTTTTAAAAGGAAAGAAATTTCAGGTAATTCTAAGGCGCTGGTACTCCACACATCCAAAATGAGACACATTATTTACAAATATGGAACTAGAAATAATCCTTATAGATCCAATATAATTATTGCGTTATTAATATTTATCTGAATGCCAATAGTTTTGCAATTGCTGAATAAATGTTACCTTACCATTAATATTTGAAGGTGCATTGAAACAACTGGCAAATTAGTAATAACCTAATGTGGTCGCAGGTGGGATTTTACTGAGTGTTTTACAGTGGCTTCGAACATAGCTCAGCCTATCATAAGCAATAAATGGATGTCTGTGTTTTAAGACAATTATTAATAGTCTTTTCATGAAATCCATCAAATCATACTGGAAAAATGTGCCAGTTAATGGTTATGTTTAGAACTGCTTCTTATTTGCAGTATTGGCAGTAATGTGTCTGAGAATTGCGTGCACTCTAAGCCAAAAAAAAATCCTAATAAAATATTAAATAAATCTCATGAGCTATACTAGGAATAATTGTATGGTGACTGTGCTGATGAAAAATGCCAGAACAATTAAAACATGCTTTTTATCTCTGTGTGTGTGTGTGCGTTTTGTCACTGTCCATTTACAAAAAGTGCAAATGAGTCATACCTATCATATTTGCTAGCACTGTCGATTGTTAATTGCACTCTGAATTACCAATTATCCCCCACTAAACATTCTCCACCCCTCATCTTGTGTGCAATTATTGGCATGTTTGAGGGAAGCTGATGGCTCCCATACCAATTAGTAACCAAAGTATTGAGTTTGTTTTTTGTTTTTTTGGGTGGCCATGCCATTGTTTCCAGCAGGTTTTGTAAATTGCCTGAGTAATTTTGGAGGACATCTGTCAGTGGTTCTATTCAAACAGTTCGTTGCTTAAACAGCAGAATGCAGTGGGAGGCATCGGAAGGCAGAGGAAGGTATGCTCTATTAGGTCCTGTCCACATGTACAGCACACAGGTATTTTGGTAAACATAGCTTTAGCTGTGCATTCTGGCCTTTTGTCCACACGTAAATAGAATTTCAGGTCAGTGAAAACAGAGCTTTCAGAAAAAAAAAATCCTTTCAGAGTAGAAAGTTTCAGAAACTGTTTTTGTGTTGATATTTGGAAAAGCAAAAATGAGATTTTGCCTTTCAACATCAAAGAGTTGTACTCTTTATCTCTCTTTTTGAAGTCCTACTGTGCACAGTTTTATAGTTTATAGACTTCTGATTGGCCAATATTTCTATATGGTTAGGGTTATGTTGAAGCCTGTTGCTTTGGCATACTCTTGATAGCAGTTGGCATTTATTTTTTGCATTTTCCTGTGAGACATTTTTCAAAATAAAAGTGGAAAATTCCTATTAAAAAAAAACTAAAACTAATGTATATGTGGATGTAGCCTTAGTAAAAGCCAAAGTGATGTGTTTTTCTGTAATGTTAGGGTTCACACTGAAACATAACCCTAACCATATAGAAATATTGGCCAATCAGAAGTCTATAAACTATAAAACTGTGCACAGTAGGACTTCAAAAAAAGAGATAAAGGTACAACTCTTTGATGTTGAAAGGCAAAATCTCATTTTTGCTTTTCCAAATATCAACACAAAAACAGTTTCTGAAACTTTCTACTCTGAAAGGATTTTTTTTTTTGAAAGCTCTGTTTTCACTGACCTGAAATTCTATTTACGTGTGGACAAAAGGCCAGAATGCACAGCTAAAGCTATGTTTACCAAAATACCTGTGTGCTGTACATGTGGACAGGACCTAATAGAGCATACCTTCCTCTGCCTTCCGATGCCTCCCACTGCATTCTGCTGTTTAAGCAACGAACTGTTTGAATAGAACCACTGACAGATGTCCTCCAAAATTACTCAGGCAATTTACAAAACCTGCTGGAAACAATGGCATGGCCACCCAAAAAAACAAAAAACAAACTCAATACTTTGGTTACTAATTGGTATGGGAGCCATCAGCTTCCCTCAAACATGCCAATAATTGCACACAAGATGAGGGGTGGAGAATGTTTAGTGGGGGATAATTGGTAATTCAGAGTGCAATTAACAATCGACAGTGCTAGCAAATATGATAGGTATGACTCATTTGCACTTTTTGTAAATGGACAGTGACAAAACACACACACACACACAGAGATAAAAAGCATGTTTTAATTGTTCTGGCATTTTTCATCAGCACAGTCACCATACAATTATTCCTAGTATAGCTCATGAGATTTATTTAATATTTTATTAGGATTTTTTTTTGGCTTAGAGTGCACGCAATTCTCAGACACATTACTGCCAATACTGCAAATAAGAAGCAGTTCTAAACATAACCATTAACTGGCACATTTTTCCAGTATGATTTGATGGATTTCATGAAAAGACTATTAATAATTGTCTTAAAACACAGACATCCATTTATTGCTTATGATAGGCTGAGCTATGTTCGAAGCCACTGTAAAACACTCAGTAAAATCCCACCTGCGACCACATTAGGTTATTACTAATTTGCCAGTTGTTTCAATGCACCTTCAAATATTAATGGTAAGGTAACATTTATTCAGCAATTGCAAAACTATTGGCATTCAGATAAATATTAATAACGCAATAATTATATTGGATCTATAAGGATTATTTCTAGTTCCATATTTGTAAATAATGTGTCTCATTTTGGATGTGTGGAGTACCAGCGCCTTAGAACTACCTGAAATTTCTTTCCTTTTAAAAAAAAAAAAAAAATGGCATGGTGTGGGACTGATGGAACTTTTAAGCCAACTTCACACTTGTTAAAATGATCCACGAAAACGATGATTTGATTGAACATAACTGTAGTAATCAGGCCTCGCTGTGTCTAATTAATTTGCAACCCATAATCAGTGTATTTTTTTTGTATTTATCAACTGAGGAGGTGAATGCTTTCCTGACCAAGCCCAGCTGGTGTTATATAACTTTGTTTGCTTAATGCATGCGATTATTAGTTAAATCATGCATTTTGTGTTTAATAAGGTTCACTTTATGCTCTTGCTATTTGTTTGAAAATGGTTTAGAGACGCTCAGTACTAGATGAAATCAAAAGAAGAATCCATACCTACTCACAAAACTGTATTTAAAGTTGACCTATTGGGTTCATTTTCAGCTGCTGATATTGATTTCTGAACTCTGCTAGGATAACAGTTCATGGTTTTCTCACTCTGTACCTTGGCAGTGACCTTCAAATCCTGTATTTTCTGAAACAGGCCATTTTACAATATCTCCATTTAAGGCCACCTTCCTTCTAAACCAAAGTTTTTATGACTGGGTACTGCCCGCACAGTAAATTGCAGAAAATTGCATGGAGCAATACTTAGAAAGTTATGTTTGCATGATTCATTTAAATACCCTCCTCCCAAGTTTTTTACGTCTGAAACTTGGCGGAGATAAGTGGGTTTCATTTCATTATGTGCATTGAAAGTAAACTATGCATGAAAAAAAGTTGGCGACCACCGGTGTATTACTTCATGGAAATGTGAGTTGCTGAATAATTTAGTGTTACACTAAGTTATTAATAGACTGAAACACCTAATGGACTTGATCTTGCCATTAGCATCCATTTAAATGATTCTGAATGACTACATAAATGCTGTAGGCTACCATGGGTCACATAACACTGAGTAAGATAACATTCGGCACTCTGCTGTCAGCTAATCACTCTCAATATGTATGCTAACAGAAAAATAAGATAATCACTTTAATATCACTATTAACATTACAGACAGGGAGAAAAATGAAGAGAAAATTTCAATTGGTGTTCATTTTAAATATGTAACATAAGACCTTAATGTGCTTTTATAAATCTGTCACTCCTAAAGTCTGGCAGGTTGATGGTGTCTTTCCTTGAAATTATGCTTTATGCAAAAATAAATTTTATGGGTGTGTTGACAGCCTGCCACAATTAAAAAAAAGCTTCCAACAAACACATTATTTTGAGACACAGGAGATACTACTTAATATGTTTTGAGAAAGGTGGAGGGGAAACAAAAACCCTGAATGATAATAAATAAATAAATAAGTAGTGGCTGTGATTTATTTATTTATTTATTTATTCATTATCCTGGTTCTTGTAATCCCTGACGTTGTTGAAGGTGCACACAGATATGTGGGATTGTCGTGTTTTATGCCTGCAAAATTCTTTCCTGTCCCCAGGTGGCTTCAGCTGTCCACAAAGAATATCAGAGCTGTTCCAGGTCGACATCATTTTGTCTCATGTGTGCTCTCTTTACCACCAACCCTGAGCCGAGATGTCTGCTCAAAATGAAAGCGGCAGACAGAAAGCCTTCCTGACGGTGTTCTTCACAGCGGGCTAACGTCATGTTGGGAACGTTGGATGTCAATATATATATTTTTTTTATGTTCTTCCATCAGTTTTGTTTACTACTTGGACAGTCAGTCTTCTTCAAGTCCCTCGTGACTTAACACAACTCTGTGTCTTGCCCGCGTGGTCAACGAACACATGCACACAGAAAACACTGCAATCTTTTGAACTTAAAGTCTTCTGTCATTTGGCTGATGAGTGGTAGACAAAAAGCAAAAGAAAGGCGTACCGTAAGGTCTTGTCCACTGAATAAAAACAAGAGAGACATCAAAGAGAAATTAGTGCAAGACAAAGCCTTCTGGTCTCAATCAGGCTGGTAAACAGTTGAGTGTAATACCTCTTTTTAAATTAGTCACTAATAGAAGCACAATGATAGAACAGCCACTTCACTGCAGGGGAGAGGAGAGTAGCCTAATGGAAGTGGAATTGCCTTTTTCACCAGCTGAGCCTTGCAGCTCTTTTTTTTGTACCAAATTAGCAATTTACATGAGTACACCCATTCTTGGTGGCAACCACCTTTTCTGCATTTTAACATATCTATTTGTGTCGAGGCAACAGGATAAGCTGAGGGGGGGGGTTGCTAAATTGAATCATGAGTGGAGTGTAACCTTGAAAACAATCTAGCCACAATCATAAAAAGAGCTTGAAGACGAATTAGGATTAAATGAGGAGGACGCACCCCCAGTATTGTGGTGCATAATTGGACAAACAGTGAAACAATCTGAGGGAAATGGGCACGGTTACCTCAGAGCCTGCTTGTGCATAAGCAGCGGCTAAACTGCAAATCACCAGCAAAATGCCTACCAATCCATTTCGATTCCATTTGGCAAAGCATCGCTTTATAATTTTAGATATTTTTCCCTCCTCGTTTATAAAAGGCCTGTTAGAGCTGTTCTGAATATTGATAGGGCGTGGATGTGTGCCTGTTCTGCTTGAGACCTCTTTAACAGACAGACATGTATCATCATGCGAATCTGCACTCCTTCAGAAGCACATACATACATACTGTACATCACAAGCTGAGTCATTTGTCACACTGAAGTGTGTGTGTGTGTGTGTGGGGGGGGGCAGACGAAGAAAAAGGAGAAATTTATCAGACCTTGCAATCCGTTTCTCTTGTGTTTTTCCACTCACCCACTCATCCCACTACCTCTATATATCTTTAGCCATTTAATTAGCTGGACAGGTAATAAATTCCATGTGTTATGTGCCTCCCACTAGTTTATTTATTTATTCCTCAGCCTTTTAGAGCAGTGCAAAATCTGAGGAACAGACTCCATTATAAGGCAAGTAGCATCTCCAGCCTTTTAAGGTCTGAGTCATTAGTTAACATGGCAGCATGACAGCAGACTGTTGCATCAACTTAAGCAGTTGTTGCCTATAACACTACCACAACAAATATATGCGTGTGCATTTTGTGAATGCAGTGCTTGCTAGCTCATGTGGGATAATGGCAGACAAATGTGTGTCAGAGTGTTTCTCTGTGTGTCTGTTCAGCCAGGTCCTGCCACATCATGTTATATAATTTAAACTCAGTGAACTGTCTGTGATCTCATTGCTTTGGGAGATATGTATCAACTAATGGGAAGTCGCTGAGGTTATGGCACTGTTTCCCTCTCTTCACTAGTTCTGCACAATGCTCTGTCAGCACATGCACCTCTGATGTTTAATATTACAATGCATGCCTCCGTATCTGTGGCTCTGTTTAACCTTTCCTTAATTGAATCAGGCTGGATTCACACCGCTCGTTACTCTGGAGTTTTGCGACAGTCGAGTGTTTGTAAATGAATGAGTGTATGTGCATGGGAAAAGCATGTGATAACTTCATTAGTTCTCATTTCTCACCATTAGGCAGATTGGCAGAGCCAAAGCATGGTTGACTCATTGAGGATGTCCTAATTAAATGCCTACAGTGTGGTAAAGTTTAACATGTATCCTGTCATCATAATTGGCCACTCAGGCACGTATAAGCTTTCACTTAATACAAGAGGTTAAGGTTTTGTGTTTCACGAGAAACACATGATCTGTATCTGTGTTAATGATATATATATATATATATATATATATATATATATATATATATATATATATATATATATATACAGTGCCTTGCAAAAGTATTCGGCCCCCTTGAACTTTTCAACCTTTTGCCACATTTCAGGCTTCAAACATAAAGATAGAAAATTTAAATTTTTTGTGAAGAATCAACAACAAGTGGGACACAATCGTGAAGCGGAATGAAATTTATTGGATGTGTCAAACTTTTTTAACAAATAAAAAACTGAAAAGTGGGGCGTGCAATATTATTCGGCCCCCTTGCGTCAATACTTTGTAGCGCCGCCACCTTTTGCTGCAATTACAGCTGCAAGTCTCTTGGGGTATGTCTCTATCAGTTTTGCACATCGAGAGACTGAAATTCTTGCCCATTCTTCCTTGCAAAACAGCTCGAGCTCAGTGAGGTTGGATGGAGAGCGTTTGTGAACAGCAGTCTTCAGCCCTTTCCACAGATTCTCGATTGGATTCAGGTCTGGACTTTGACTTGGCCATTCCAACACCTGGATACGTTTATTTATGAACCATTCCATTGTAGATTTGGCTTTATGTTTTGGATCATTGTCTTGTTGTAAGATAAATCTCCGTCCCAGTCTCAGGTCTCTTGCAGACTCCAACAGGTTTTCTTCCAGAATGGTCCTGTATTTGGCCCCATCCATCTTCCCATCAATTTTGACCATCTTCCCTGTCAAAAAACAGGCCTAAACCATGATGCTGCCACCACCATGTTTGACAGTGGGGATGGTGTGTTCAGGGTGATGAGCTGTGTTGCTTTTACGCCAAACATATCATTTCGCATTGTGGCCAAACAGTTTGATTTTGGTTTCATCTGACCAGAGCACCTTCTTCCACATGTTTGGTGTGTCTCCCAGGTGGCTTGTGGCAAACTTTAAATGAGACTTTTTACAGATATCTTTGAGAAATGGCTTTCTTCTTGCCACTCTTCCATAAAGGCCAGATTTGTGCAGTGTACGACTGATTGTTGTCCTATGGACAGACTCTCCCACCTCAGCTGTAGATCTCTGCAGTTTATCCAGAGTGATCATGGGCCTCTTGGCTGCATCTCTGATCAGTCTTCTCCTTGTTTGAGATGAAAGTTTAGAGGGACGGCCGGGTCTTGGTAGATTTGCAGTGGTCTGATACTCCTTCCATTTCAATATGATTGCTTGCACAGTGCTCCTTGAGATGTTTAAAGCTTGGGAAATCTTTTTGTATCCAAATCCGGCTTTAAACTTCTCCACAACAGTATCTCAGACCTGCCTGGTGTGTTCCTTGGTCTTCATGATGCTCTCTGCACTTGGAACAGAACCCTGAGACTATCACAGAGCAGGTGCATTTATACGGAGACTTGATTACACACAGGTGGATCCTATTTATCATCATCAGTCATTTGGGACAACATTGGATCATTCAGAGATCCTCACTGAACTTCTGGAGTCAGTTTGCTGCACTGAAAGTAAAGGGGCCGAATAATATTGCACGCCCCACTTTTCAGTTTTTTATTTGTTAAAAAAGTTTGACACATCCAATAAATTTCATTCCACTTCACGATTGTGTCCCACTTGTTGTTGATTCTTCACAAAAAATGTAAATTTTATATCTTTATGTTTGAAGCCTGAAATGTGGCAAAAGGTTGGAAAGTTCAAGGGGGCCGAATACTTTCGCAAGGCACTGTGTATATAACAACAGAACAGTTATTACAAAAATGTGTGCGACTCAAGATAACAAATGTGCCATACTTTTATTTGACAGTTGGAACTTATACAGAGGCTGCTCTTGGGTACATCATCTTTAAAGGTCCTCTCAATACTCAAACCATAATTGATAGAAAAAATTATTGTTGCATTACAGTAGGTATTCATTTGCAGCAGTATCAATGCAAGCTTTGCCTCCTCCTGCTGACACGCAGGCAGATACACAGCAGCTAATCACATGAACAGGAGTTGATGTTCATCTCCCGTTTCAGCAACATTAAAGTATTAAACAGTCACCCCAAGTGTTCACCTGGTCTGCACGTTTAACCATTTGCAATTACCCGACAGCCACATTAGCCATCTGTAAAGTTATCCTTAAGGTAGCGGCTAGTGGCTATGGCTAACGATAACAAATACATTAATATTGGTGCTAGGCAGCAAACATTTTCAGTCCTGCTCGTCTGTAATCACAATACATAGACTACTTTATGCCTTTTACACTTTCCTCGCTGCAGTGTTGTTTTGAACTCAACAGTGACTCGTGAATTCAAGACTTCCCAGAATATTTTTATGCTATGAATATACGTTAACATTAAAAGATAAAAGAAATCTTCCTCTAAACTTAGGAGGTGAGAAGATGATTTAGGGTTTGTGTGTGTTTCCCAGGCTCAGTTCCTCAGCCTGGAGTTTGGAGGTCCTGTGCAGTATCTTAGCCGTTCCTAGGAATGCACTCTTCTGGACAGAGACCTCTGAGGTTGTGCCTGTGATCTGCTGAAGCCACTCTTGCAGCTTGGGGGTCACAGCTCCGAATGCTCCTGTTACCACTGGGACTACTTTGGACTTCAGCCCCTGGTACTTCTCTGTTTTTCTACTTCGCCATCTTCCTGATGTATTCATGGATGCTCCATGTTTCCTCCTGAATTGTGTCTCTGAAACTCATTATTCCCCTGCCCTCCCTCTTTTCATTGCTCATAGAGCCTCAGGGTACTGCACAGTAATGTTGTGGGAATGCACAGTAATGTCAATAAAAGTTACTGAAACGCTGTCAACAGAACTAAAGGGAATGTTGCCCAGAATTTCTTACCATCAGATAACTTCCTTATACCCTTTAACAAACTCCACAATGTGACCATTCAGAAATGTTCACCAGTATGTTCTGCAAAAATTTCTAGCTGCATCCAGCATGTGAGCTCACAGCAAACTTCAGCTCACATGTGAATGTAATATAATTAGGATATTTGCAGATTTTCCAAATGATACAGTCTGAGTCGCAGTGAGCCAGAAGCTTAACAAGACAGACATTACTGGGTAAATGGCCACCCTATGACTTTATAAATAAAGCATTAATGTGCTAACTACAGTGTGTATTTTCTGCAGGTCCTATTTTTCTTGAATTTTAATGGAAGTCAAGTCGCCTACTGTAGGTCTGTGGGCACGTGTATTTACAATAAATGTGTATGTGTGTGTATTACTGTGGCTATACTGGTGGGCTGCTGGAGTTCTTGATGGAGGGCCATTACATTCTCGTTAGTTCAGCTTCAGTGCTCAGGGACTGAAACACAGCTGCCCCCACTCCCCAAGCGCTGGCAGGATCGAGCCCAAAAGGCCATTCTTACTACCCCTATAAATCCCTCTCACCTTCCTTTGCCATCCATCCTTTCCCTTTGCTGGACCCCTGCCTTCACCCATGGGTCTACTAGTTCATATTTCTCTCTCTAAGCTTTGTTTTTTCTGTTTGTTTTTCTGTCTTTTTTTTCTTTGTTTTTTTTATCTGTTGTTTTGTTAGGAACCACAGCAACAGTATTGTCCCAGCATGCATTTGAAGTATTGAAGACTGAAAATGTTGTGGATGCAATAGTCTGATCTGATCGAAGTTGAGTCACATCTTCAGGGGGACACTGATACATTCCCAAGCCAGCTCAGACACATAATCTATCCACTGTGACCTGGATATCCTTTCATTCGGACATGCCCGAAACATGTGACCTGGGAGCCATTCACGGAGATGTCCTGGTCAGAATGTCTGAACCACCTGAACTGGTTTATTTTTGATATTTAGCAACTCTGCTCTGAGCTCCTCCTGAATAACAGAGCTTCTCACCTTATCTTTAAGGGTGAACCCCCTAGAACAAGTTTGACAATCAATGATCCATTGTCAGAAGCCTCTGCCTAAAACTTACATGCAACTCACATATAAACAGACCCCTATGACACTCCTGCAGTGTGTGGAAGTATCATTCATTCAATACGGTTCCGACCTAGCCCCATGGGCTA
Organism: Pterophyllum scalare; assembly: GCA_024447675.2. Taxonomy (NCBI): domain Eukaryota; kingdom Metazoa; phylum Chordata; class Actinopteri; order Cichliformes; family Cichlidae; genus Pterophyllum; species Pterophyllum scalare. Next base: position 14,172 of record JAMQGT020006490.1, read on the forward strand.
AGACCACAGCTACCAGCTGCTTGCCAATAAATCTCTCCCACAGGCTTGGATCCAGGGTGGGTCCCCAGTAACCTTATTACAGGCAAGGTGATGTATTTCCTTGGTTGTTACTTCACAGGGATATTTTGGATAGAATGTAGAATTAAACAAATAATCAATTTGAATGAGAGCCCAATGCTATATTATGTTATTGCCTCATATTTATAGTCAACAATCCTTGAGGGATAAATGATTGTAGATACAACCTCAGAACTGTATTTTTTAGAGTCACTTTAGTCTGTCATTAAGTGCTTCATATTATTGGGTTGTATCAAGGTTAATAACATCTAATAGCATGTTGATATGCATCAGTGAGAAACCAGATAAAGGTACTGGCTGTTGCAAGATAAAAGTCCCTGAAATTTTGTATGTTTTTTGCACTATCCATATGGCAGGTACAGGAGAAAACATCAGAATGCTGACAGATAACCTAGAATCATATCAACAATAAAATGTCTTATTTATAGGCCCTTGTGGTTTTATTCTGTCACATTGCCTCGAAGTGATTCACACTATCTAAGAAGAAAAACAACTACAAAGAAAGATGACAGGAGAACAGAAAAAGTTCAAAAAGAAAAGTTGGAAAAAGTTTCCTGACTGGGGTTTTGTTAGGGGAAAGTCAGTGTGGGGGCGCTGCATGTTCCAGTGTGTGTGGAGCGGAAGGGAAAGATGTCTTTCACACACTGATTAAGACACGACTCAGTGAGACAGAAATTGAATAAGAGTATTATTCATCCATGGGCAGCCTTCCATCGAAGTGCTCTTCCCTGAAACGCACACACGCATAAAGAAACACAGAGAGGCAGTGAAAAACAGACACACCCAAGCAGAGTGGTAGGGATAAATACATCTACTTCTCAATACTCAGGAGTGCACTCTGTTCTCATTCAGATTCTGTGGCAAGCAGAGACTTTGAAAACGAGATTTGCTCTTTTTATCACCTGAAATACATTTACCTCAGCAGCTAGTGGAGAAGCTTTATCTTAATGAAATCTATCCCTGCTACCCATCTCACTGACGTTACACTCCACCACATCCTAAACAAGAAGCCTCGTAGTAAACCTGAGAACTACTGTTGTTTCCGTGTGTTTAAATAAATAAATAAGAAGCGACTGAAAGGAAGACATCTTGTATCCTTTAATGTGTCATCTCTACTGAAGACTGTGTTATTATTGTCAGTGAATCACTGACAAGTTAGCCCTCTTTTGGCTACTCGCGACCCTGATTTGGTCCTTGTATATGTTTGTGTACCTCTCCAGAAGTTGTGGATCTATCTCTATTAATCTTTTCTTGTAAAACAGCAACACCGCTACAATAAAACAGGCATTACGGCTGTGATGACGCTCTGCTTTCGCCAGGGCCTGCTGTTGACCTCTGCTTGTCCCTCTGTGTTGTGTTGCAGGTTCCTGGTGGGCGGGGTGAATCAGTGCAACTGGGAGCACCTGGCCAGTTTCCAGCATTTTAAGAGCTGGCTGTTTCAGCTCTCCTCTCTTTTTCCATTCATCCAACACCATGATATTTCTTTGGTTGGCTTTGGCCTGGCTGTTTTAAATTTTACACCAATGGTTAATAAACTGGTGAATCTTGGTCCAAGTGGTGTCTCTCTCACTATTTTTCATGGCCCTCAAAGTGGACTATGACAAATTTTTGGGGCTCACTGTATCTTTTACAATTGGCAAGTCATTAAACTGGTTGTTAAATGGACCTTAATGTCTTGATGCTAGAAGGTTTGTCCTGAAGTAGCACTGTCTTAGGTGTGAAGGTTGGAGGCCTTGAGTTGTTTGCTCTGTTCTTAGTGGAGAGACACAGTAAATTGATTTGCTAAGTTGGTATTGGTTTGTCTTATGTTTCTCATGGTGCCAGTGGTTTTCAGGTAAGTATCACCAGGTGCTTAATTGTTTGAGTACTGGTAGGTGTAGTGGTGTTACCCCCTTAGGCCATTATTTGGTCATCTTTTGTCGCACTACTGGTACTCAGTGCATAAGAACCCAATACTGACACTGTATGAAGATCAGGCTGAGTTAGTATCAGGCTAGAGTTTATAGGCAGGTAGTATGTTAGAGGGGATTTGTACTCTTGTGGATTTGTTTGTAACTTGAAAGCAGCCTGTTGCACTTTCGTCAAATTTGGCATGACTTGCAGAGGTGGTAAGTTAATTCTCTGGTTTGTGTGCTGTGGAATATGGCTCAGATAGCTGACTTTATTAAGGCTCCATCAGTGGAGTTCTTAGGTAAGTGTACTAAAGATCAGCTGTTAAAAATAGCAGATCATTATGAAATACTGGATACATGCTGGATGTTTTCTGTCAGGTTCAGGAACTAGTTTAACATTTGAACAGCAAAAAGAGTTGCATATTTTATAGCTAGAGCGTGACACAATAAAGCAAAATGCAGAAAATGAGAAGTAAGCGGGCTGTGGAGAGGTATAGGCTTGATTTGATTAAAAGTGGACAATTGAAATGAGTTCTGATGAGCTGCAGTATTTTTCTTTTTTGCCCTGAGCCTGAAGAGAATTTTCATATGTTGTGCAGCCTAAAATTGTTGCGAAACTTTAAAGGGCACATATCATGCTTTTAAATCCTTCTTTTTCATATGTAAATCATTCACTTGTGGTCTATATAAAGTAGAACTGCAATGCTTTGGTCAGAATTCCTCATTATTGTAGCTCCACAGACCTTTTACCCCTCTTTTGACGTGCGTCTTAGAGCAGCTCATTTTGGTGCGCTCTTTCATTTCATGCCCTGCCCCCGTCCAGGTCGCAGAGCGTTCCACTCCACCCTGTTCAGCCATTTTTGTAGTTTGATAGCAGCGATGCGTTTAGCTACCAGCAGAGAAACAAGCACTTTGAGAAGGCTCTGATGCCGGGGGGTAATGTAAGGAATCATGTGGGTTAATAGACCCAACAACCGAACATTTTGACTTGTCTACTGGCAACTTTGGCATAACTGAAATTGGACTACAAAATCACTGTGAGGAAAAAAAATGTCAGATTCACGAAATCGGTAAGCCGGAAGTCCATGTCCTTGTTTAGCAGTTCCACAGCAAATACTGTGATGCAAGAGGAAAGCAAACTTAACAGGGAATAGAGAAAACTGAACAGACTGAAAATTGTGACCCAAAAAGTATATAAAGTATATAAAGACTACAGAATGCATTTAAATTTCCTGCACTCCTACACACTCAAAGTACACAACAAAATGTATTTAAGGGCTTAAAAAGTTGATTTTGCAAGATATGTCTCCTTTAATGAAAAAGTTCCAGAGACTTTTTTCTCCTTGTTCAAGCGCATTGCAGATACAAGCCAGTGGCCTGAACCTTCTCTCACTATGATAGTGCGTTGCCTGGTAAAACACAGGAAGATTATTTTGCTTTGTCTTCGGAAGAAGACTGGACTTGGAAAGGGGAGAAAAACAAATGCATTATGAGTTTGTGTGGGATTTATTTGTTCATTTTATGCCCTGGCCATTCAACCCTGCAGGTAGACAGTTTTGGAAAGTTGTGACCTAAAAGTCTTGGAGCAGTTTAAAAACTCAATCCCTGAGGCTACTGTCACACATATCACCAACCAAAAAGTTAAAAAATCTTGCTGAAGCTGCTGCCTTAGCAGATGACTATATGTTGATGCATAAACATACTTTCGCGGATTCTCATACCTGTGGGTACTGCAGTTGGGGTAAGTGTTGATAGCGGTAGTCCTTCTGTCCAGTCAGGTAGGCCTGAGGTTAGGGACCGTAGCAGCTTGCATAACCTGGACAAAGCCTGTAACCTTTGGCAAATAAAAGGGTATTGGAAGAGGTCAAGAGGTCAAAGAAATATTTATTATCCCCAGGGAGGCAAATAGATTTACAGCTCGCAGTCACATTAGAAAACAACAGAACACAACAATTAAACACAACAATCACTAAAATCATCCGATGTTATTTAACAGAACAAGAGTTTTTGGTCCTGTTATTCTTTGACCGTTGCACCACATATCTGCGGCCTGAGGGAAGAACCTGAAGTGCCCATGAAGAGGGTGGCTCAAGTCAGCCAGGACAGAGCAGGCTTTCCTTAGGGTCCTAAAAGAACACCACTGACCCTCACATGTGGTGATCTATTTGTTAAAAAATCCAGCAACCAACATACAGTATTAGTCTGTGACTGATGTTATGGGTCTTCAGCCTTTGTGCTAAGCTATGAAGCTGGATACAATTAAAAGCAGAAGATAAATCAATAAACAGCAGTCGCAAAATGGTCTTAGCACCCTCCCGGTACCACAGTCATGCTCAACAAGGTGCTAATGGCATCATCCACCCCACCCGCTCAATTTCAGTTTTGCCACTAAGGGAAGCACTCAGCTTTGTCCTTGTAATTTTTCTTATCAATTTTAATTTCCCTTTTCACTTGTTTTTGTAGTTCTTTATAGTGGGTTTCATAACCTTGATTAAAGCTAATATTTCTTTGATTTTTCATTCATTTTTTAGGGATAATCAACTCTTCGCAGAAGGTAATGTGGCCAGACACTGTCTCTGTGTGCATATTCAAATCTTCACAAGAACCTGTAAAAAACATCCCATTCTGTGAGGCTGTAGCAGCCCAGAGCCAATGAATGGATTCCATGACACAGGACCGGTATGTATGATGGAACCAAGCAAACAGAGCATAAGTGATTGTTATGCTCATAAGGCTAAGTCTATATCCAGTGGGGCTGTGACACAGGCACAAGGCACTTGCCTAGCTTTTTCTGTAATTTGTCCTCCATCCATTTAGCACGTGAGAATATTCAAAGAGAAGTTTTGCCTTACAGCCTAGAGTCTTTTTTTACTTTTTGTGTCAGGTGGCTTGGTTTTCCTTGTGGGAGTGAGGTGGAAGTGCCAGTTAAGACACGGCAGCTTTTGACTCTTTCATCCAAGCTTCAGTTTTGCCATTTTCAGAGAGTGACACAGGGTCCTCTGTCCTAGTTGTAGAGATGGGTATGAAAATGTTGCTTATTTCATTGCACAAGGTTATGCCGCATTATGTCCTCTTTCAGGGTCAACTAATGGTTGGGGGTGCATCCAGCTTTGCCAGTTGAAGGCATTACACTGATTTTGGGTAATGGTGCTGCAGGGGCACAAGCTCTGGTAGTGTCCTCACCTTTGCTGGTGAGGAAGCAACCTGATGAGAATAAAAATGTTTTCCTGAAGTCTTTACATTATTTGCAGTGACATGTTCAATGTCAGTGGCAAATGTTGATCTTGTACCTGGAAACTTTGAGGCTGCAGAGCTGTGTACAATTTCCATATCTGATGTACCCCTCTCGGTTTCAAAAGAAGACCTGAACGTTGAACAACAGGCTAATCCTTCTCTTAAGAGTTATTTGCACAGGTTCTTCCTAGAGAGGAGGTAAACGATAGTGCTAGGGGTTACTTCATGCACAGTGACCTGCTGGTAAGAAAATCGGTGCCTCATGGAATAGGTTACTTTGTGGACCCTATTATTCAAATTGTGGTACCTGAAAAGTTCTGGAAGTTTGTGCCAAAACTGGCTCGTGATGAGTGTGGACACTGAGATATTGAGAAAAAAAAGATCAGGTGCTGAATCTTTGGGGGTTTTTTGTTTTTACTTTATTTTTTCTGACCATGATTGAAAAAGGATATTATTCTTTACATATCACACGCGCCAGCTCACTGGTAAGCCTAATCAGAGTATCAAATTTGCTCCTTTGTTTCCCATTCCAGCCATTATGCAGCCTTTTGATCATCTAATAATTGACTGTGTAGGCCAACTGCCTCATTCTTGGTCTGGAGCCACTTATCTCTTCACAGTTATATGTCTGAATGTGCGTTATCCAGCTGCATAACCCTTGCAACCAATAACTACCAGAAATGTCATGCATGCGCTTACCCAGTTCATTTCCATTTTTGGTTTTGTGAAACTCATTCAAACTGGCCAAATTTCAAACTTTTCCTCTCATCTATTCTTCTGAATTCTTAAACAGCTTCACATCAAGCACAATGGGGCTTCAGCCTATCATGTTCAAAGTCAGGGGGCTTTGGAGCGTTTCAATCAGATGCTAAAGTCTGTGTTGCATTGCTGACTAAAAGCCATATTGACTATGTCAATGCCTTCGGATACAGACTGTTGAGACATCTGCCACAGTCAATGCAGGCTGACTTACAGGAATTGATTAAAGAAATTCCCTGTTTGTTTGATACCCCCACTCAGATCCATTTGATAGAAGATGATATTGATGATGTTGATGAACAGCCAACTGGAAAAAGATTATACCCTGTCAATCCTGAAAAATGCAAACATCTGGATGCTGAAGTAAGGTACATGTTAAACAATGTAATTACTGATCCATCATCATTGAGCTGGGCATTGCCTTACATTTTAATCCCCAAATCAGAGAATATCCCTAGGTTTTGTACTGATTTTTGCAATGTAAATGCCATTACTAAGCCAGACTCTCTCCCATTGTCATGCTCCCATACATGTGTTGATCAGGTAGGCCATGCCAAGTATGTTGATAAATTTGACTTAACTGAAGGTATTAGCAGGTCCCATTCTCTGTGCAATCACAAGAAATTTCTCCATTTATCACGCCAAATGGTTTGTGTTCATATAAAGCAATGTTTCAGAGACTCATGACTTAAGTACTGGATGATCTAGAAGGATGTAAAGTCTACCTAGATTACATTGTGGTTTGTTCAGATACATGGTCCACTCACTTAGAGCATATCTGGACTCCATTTAGCTGCTTGGTGGATGCAAAACTCACCATCAGTCTCTCCAAATGTGAGTTTGCTAAGGCGACAGTAACGTACCTGGTTTGGGAGTTCACCCAGTATGAGGAAAAAGTCAAAGCTGTAGAATAGTGTTTTACCCCTACTACAAAAAGGGATTCTTGGGATTCGTGGGATACTACAGGAGTTTCGACAGGAACCCTTCTGAAGTGGTAGCACCACTGACTGACTTGTGAAAAGGAAAGATGACGTTTGTTTGGTCTCCTGCTGGTCATCAAGCTTTTGAAAATGTAAAGACGTTGCTTTGCAGCCCCGAACTTTGATTGGCCTTTCTAGCTTCAGATAGAGGCTAGTCCTGTGGGTGCAGGGGCTGCCCTTCAGGAGGCTGATGGCATAGGTGTTGATAGATTGGTTGGTAAGATGGTCACTGTTATTGCAGTCGTACTGGTAGATATTTGATATATCAAGAGTTCAGACAAAGCGGTGGCATATGTGTTGTCTAGAGCTCCTTCCCAGTGTTAAATTGGTAATAGAAAAAATATAGTGACTGAAAGGAAGAGAGAAACAGCTCGTATCCTAATATGTGTCATTTCTACTGAAGACTGTTATATTTGTCAGTGAATCACTGACAAGTTAGGTTTTTTAATTATATATAACCCTGATTTGGCACTTGTACATGTTTGTGCACCTCTCCAGATGTTGACGATGCATCTGTATTTTTCTTTTCTTGTAAAACAGCAGCACTTCTACAATAAATGGGCCATTACAGCAATGGCGATGCTTTGCCTTGGCCAGCGCCTGCTGTTGTCCCCTGCTTGTCCCTCTGTTTTGTCTTGCAGGTTCCTGGTGGGTGGGGTTAATTAGTGCAACTGGGAGCACTTGCTCAGTCTGCCTGGAGCATTTGAAGAGCTGACTGTTTCAGCTCATCTCTCTCCCAATTCATCCAGCACTGTTATTTGTTTGGCTGGCTTTTGGCCTGGTTTACACCCCTCCAGCACAATCACCCATCCATCTACTGACACACTGAAAACACTGATTAGTGTATTATGGTTTTCCACTTTATTAATTTAAAATTCTTATTTGGTTAATAAATTGGTAAATATTGGTTCAAGTGGTGTATCTCCCATTATTTTTTATGGCCCGGTTGGACTGTAACACAACAGGAATGGATTTGTGGATATTTGTGTGTGTGTGTGTGTGTGTGTGTGTGTGTGTGTATTCCTATAACTTCAAGGGGTTAGTCCAGGACAGGGACGTAGTACCTGGCATACCGCATGCCCTCAGATCTGTCTAGCATTCTTAATGAGCATAATTGGCTCAGACAAAAACATTTAAATGATGATGAGCAGATGGCATCATTCACTTGGGCTGCATAACAAGAGGCTGGCATCCCGATCTGCTGGAAAAATAACAGGTGAAAACTTCAGAAATCATCCTCTTAACTCAGGACATCACAGCAGTAATCAGATGTAAATTACCCAGGCAAATAAATCTTTGATTAGCTTTCATTGCATGCTGTTTTTGTTTTTGCTGGCCTGCTACCGGTTGCTGCAAACACAGTAGCATCCTATTGTGCATGAGAAGTGTGCTAATTTTCTCAGTAGCTTATACATACATTGGTGCCTTGTGCCACTCAATCACACTGCCACAAAGTGTAATTACAATAACTTTACAGCACAGATACTATATTAAATCTGTGCAAACATAATAGCAGATGTGTGCACACTTCTAAGATATGTATTAAGTCAAGTATATGGGTTGAGGATAAAACAGCAAAGCTCCAAACAATAATAATGTTTGCAGAGGGTGGCAGGTAAGTCATCTCATCCCATCTCAGCTGTGCTAATTAAAGCCTGCACCAAGGGGACAGAGGGAGAAAACACACTGATATAGCTATGGGCTTGAACAGATGCTGTGCTTTGATGAGCACCAAGGTTAGCCTATCATAGGTTGTCTCAATCATCAAGAGAGCAGGGTGTCTTTAATTACCTGAAGGATATGTAAGGGCTTTTATTTAAAGCCACACCGTACACACTTTATAAAGGAATATGAAAAATAAAGCCTGGGAAGCAGTGTTTATTCATTATATAATTTGCTTCATGCTGTCAATTATTCAAGTAAAAAGCTACCTATTTCTTTCCTAATGGTCACACTCTTTTACTTTAGGGGTATTTTGTGCTCTGTGTTTGACCTCCAGCTTTATCCAAATGACCTGTCAAGGAGCTATTTTACCACATTTCCCTTAATGTGTCAGCAGGGCTTTCTTAGTGAAACTAGAAATGCTTTTATTTTTATTCACAGTGCTATTTTATTGTGTGCATTAAGTCCATTAACACCAAACCAATGTACTCCTCCACTGCGGATCAACAGGCAGATGTGGGAAAATAGCAATTAGATTGCCAAAAAAGATTCATTTTGGGTAATTATGAAAAACCTTAATTATGTTCAGTTTATGTTTTGTGTATACAGTTCTAATATATTTTTGAAAGCACTGCTTGCTCAAATGGTGCTATTGCACAGATTTCAGAGTGCAGTTGATGTTTACAGGATATGCAGCTGATAACACATCTAATCAAGCCTTTTTAAAAAAAAAAACTCTTACTGGGATAGTAAGTAAAGTATGTATAAAGTATTTAAATTGAAGTGCAAAGCTATCATTAACACTAAGTGGCACTGAAAGTTGTTTATTAACCAAACTGCAGGAGTGAATTTTAACAAGCACAGACTCTGCTGCCTGACTATGAACACATCTGCTTCCAGGTTGGTATTAACCTGCCTGAGCAGCAAAAACATACTGTATAACAACAGTAAATAAGTTTAAATAAGTAAATAATTCTCAATCAATCTTAAAGATGCAGATTGAATCAACACAATCAGGCGCCACTCACATGATCTTTTACTGTGTTCATTTATGGTTAGTTTCGTAACATGTAAAGGATGGATCTAAATAGTGACATGCAAAATCTTCATATAAGTTTGCTGAGCTCAAACAATAACCGTGATTCCTTCATTTGGAAATGGGACAAAGCTCTTGTACTGATGGACTGAAAGTTGTACAACATGCTGATTTGTGTGTATGTGTGTTTAATGAGTGTTGAAGAATAAAAGTGATCATACCAAATATTGACTTCAAAGCTCGTTAGAATTGTACAAACTCGGTTTTTGCCTTATACAATGAATTTCCATGTATATTTGCATGCTTCAGTGAATTGCTGCACCTATTTCCCATTTTCCTAGCAAAATGGAAAGAACTGAAGGATTGCTCAAGACTTTTGCACAGTACTGTACACTCAGTGCAAGCTGTTTTGCTACTTCATGCATAAGCAATCTAAACAAAATTGATACAAACTTAATGGTTAAAGAGCCCACCGAAGCAGAGGATGCCCATGTTTTAAATTATTTTTAATGCTTTTATCTTCTGATAAAATGTTGTAACTAGTCAACTTACGCTAACATTTATTGTGATAATGAATAAACGGTTTACTCATAGATTTCCACATAATACCCAAAAATATAATTATACACTAAGTGGCGAATAAATGTAGCTATCCTTTATGACTGTGAAAAATGAGTGGTAAAGTAAGATCACCAAAAAAGATTGGTATAATTTGCACGCCATATGCCTTCACGCACAGATGGCGTCTTGTCAAGCGCAGCAGCTGATTTGAGCTGAAAATGCCAGATCAGAGAGTACCTATTATTGATCAACACATCAAATTGTATTTTGATCAAGACCTAGCACAGGCAGAAATTGTGCGATGTCCTTTCAGTAGAGAAAACATTCAGATGAGGACAAGACCAGCCTGACTGCAACTTCACAGGCAGGAGCACTTCAGTGATTCTGCCGAGATTGTTAATTTCATCCGTATGAGGGGACTTGTGTCCTAAGAAAACAATTTTTGCTCTTGCAATATAAATTATTCTGTCATCTTGATAAATTTGCCTTTTCTTTTTCTTGGTCCTTCAGAAAAAAAAATTAACCTATAATCATGAGACAAGAGCTCCGTTATCTCATGATAACGGCATTCAAAAGACCAAAAAAGATAAAGCTGTTTGTCTTCTTAGGCCACAGTCAGTCTGCACTTGAACACTCTTTAAAAACAGTCAGCTTTGGCACATTTACAAGCAACAGAAGTTCATTAGCAATAGCATTTTAATAAGTCTTAATTTAAAAATAAACTTTGTTTATCTACTCATTATAGTTTCCCTTTAATTGTGCTTTATGTGATGATAAACAATTACCTCGGCAGTACACTGGTGCTTCTGCGGCACATGGTTTTCGGCCTGTTGATCTATTCATCCTAGGAGCTGAATTTGCACATGTACACGCGCGCACACGCAACCACACACACACACACAGCCCATGCAAATACATAAACAATAGTTGCATGTTTTTAACTGCTCTGGAAGATTCCAATTACTGAGCTTCAATGATCCACAGCAGCACCGCCTACTGTCAGTGTGCTAATTTAACTTGTGCCTATTAAAAATTCATTTTAACAATCAGCACCACAAGGGGCGGGTTGCTGGCAGGGCCACTGATTGCTTCTGAGCAAGCAAACATACAGTAAGTGTGTGTGTGTGTGTGTTTGTGTGTGTGCGTGTATGAGAGTTCCCTTGTGTGTCACATGTGACCTTTAGAACATGTGCTCCTGTTCCTTTTTTGTGTTTTCTTCCTTATCTCTATATTCACTCTCTCACCCAGCCTCACTTCTTTGTAGTCACCTGTCTGTCCTCAGGCCCTGCAATTAGAGACTGCACTTCTCTCCAGCACACTGCTGAAAATGGGGGACCACCCCATGCGGATGAAGCCTGAGTGATCAAGCCATGGGACAATCCCTGAGATTTCATTAAACCTCCATTTAAGGTTTCATCTGCCCTAGGGAGACAGGGGAATGGAGGGTGGAATTTGTGCCAGCAGCTGGGAGAAAAGTGAAGAGAGGTGGCAGAAGACAGCAGTCATTCGGATCTCTGATTTCCCCTGCTGAACTGGTGAGACTAAAGAGGAAGAGGCAAGGGGGGGGTCTACATGTTGCCTTGGCGACCACAGGTGTGCAGGCGGTGTTTGTAGGTATGCGCACACACAAGCACATCAAGTGCCCTCTGTTAGTGTGGAGTTTCCCGCAGCTTTCTCAACACCTTCTGTCTTTCTGTCGTTCTCTTTCAGGAAACGTAGCGGGAAATACTGTCTTTAGCGGAAGAAATGCTTAACTGTTAGCCTGGTGACTCCGTGTGTGACTCCAGATGATCAAACAAACTAGGGGAAGGATATAAATCCGAGTGGAGCAAAACATCCATTAAATTCGGCGCCATAACTTTGGTGACATGCTGCGCGACAGCAGCGAGGACTTGTTTTCTTCAAAGAAGAAGTGATCGTGCTGTTTCATAGAGACATTCAAGCTGCCGTTTTCTTTTTCTTTTCCAGATTTATTTAACTTGCTTCTTTTCATTTGAGCTGAACCTTTTTGAAGTGATAAACGATCAATGCTGGGGTCTTTTTCCCCTACTAAAAAAGAATTGGTGCACCTGAGTCCTACTTTGGCACATGATTCTTTTTTCCATCCTCTTGTCACATGTGGACTAACAGTACTTGATCTAGAATTTATATATTTTTAACAGTTGGTTTCCAATGCATATGCATTTTGTAACTGACCCTATCTTCCTCTGTGCAAATGTAATGAATGCACAGGAAATGATGCATTAATGAAAATGAAATGCTTTATGTCCTATGGGAAAAAAAAACTTGCCCATGCTAAGTTAGCCAGCGGCTAATTAACACTCCATCAGCTCATTACCCTGAGGCATAAGAGTGTTAAAAAGCTTGTGTGACACTGAACAGAATGTGGTCCGAACCATGCCTACAGAAAAAAATATTACCATATCCATATTATAGGTACATGGAAATATACAAGCAGTGCCAAGCACTGTCCATCAGCTGACCATAAAATAATGGCTTTAAGCATCTACAGGGTATTGTCATATTTACCTACAATTTAATGATGCATTTCAGTACACTGTGCTGTTTCATTCACCATACAGTGCACAGTAGTGAAAGTGGGTTGAACCAACAATATGGAGGTTGTGTAAATGAACATGAATAATACATAGGTCTTCTTAGGGTGGATAACAGCTGCCTCTGTTTCAAAAGCGGGCATCTCCGCTTAAGGCGCACGCAAACTCTCTCACGCTGCGTTATGCAAGGTACATGGCGACATGTGGCACTGGAGTCCTGTAGAGAGGCATATTCTGTGATGAGTGAGTGGAGATGGCTCGAGACACAGCGGTGTCACTGTAAAAGATGAGTAAGAGCTCTTGGAAATCCTTGCATTAATTGTGCAGCACAGTCTCTTCATTTATAGAGCTTTTTTTTTTCCCATTATGGAACATGTTCTAATCTGTGGCTATAATCTCTGTATAATTACTAAATGTTTGTATAAAATCATGAGCCCGGTGAGATAGTTTAAGGATACTTGATGACTATAGCAGGAGATATGTGGTGAATTTACATTCAAATGTCTGCTCAATGATAAGTTTATGCTTCAGCTGTCAAGTAATATTATGATAATTTTAACCTGAGTTACTTTCAACCTAGCTCAACACCTTGGATGAATATATTAAGGTTTGTTTATAAAGAAACACAAAGCAATTTCAGTTGTACATCAATAACACTAATTTGATTACTGCACAATGAAACACTTTTGTGGAGTATGTCTATGTTGTGTTTACTTTGTAACTCAAACTAAGTCTATTTCTATACTACATTCTCATCATGAATGAATGTCCTTTTCATTTGTCATTTCTTTTTCAAGACTCGGCTGACTTTTCCTTTTGTTCATTTTCAACAGGCATTCAAGAAATTTCTCCCTAAAGTGACACTGAATACATTTTTTAGTGTCACTTTAGGAAGAAATCATGACAAATTCTGAAACTCAAAATCAAATGAAACATTCCTTACTTATCCCAGCAGCTAAAGAAAATTGTGGGACTGTGAAAACTGTGGGAGGAAGCTAGACTGCTTAGAGGAACCCCATGCAGGTACGAGGAGAACACGCAAAACGCCACACAGAAAGGCCCCAGCCAGCTGACAGTTTGAACCCAGGATCCTACGTGAGGTGACTGTGCCAACCACCATGGGGCTAAGTAAAAAAACAAGAAACAGGTGCTAGATAAGCGCTGCCACAGTATCACTGGCACAGTCTCCACTCTATGAAAATGCAGTCTAAACTAGAAGGTTTTAGATTTAGATTTCAAACTGTGAATTTTAATTTTTTGACCCCAAGTTGCAATAATAACTCGATTCTCTTTAATGATATGTCTTTGTGTGGATCTATAATCAAAGGTGAAGGATTCCATTGTGAGACTGTGAAACAGTGGGTCTATGCTATCAATACTAAGCATTCAGACAGGTAAATGGGGAGTGATTTTGTGGCCCCAGTGATCCAGACTTTGAGCTGCATAAGCAAATATGGCAGGGTAGGCATTCTGTATCACAGCCTCACCTCTGTTTTGACAGACAATCTGAAAAAAATTCAAATTTAATTCTTGAATATAAACAGAGACTTTGACAGCTGGAGAGAAATTTTGAGTTGGAACTGCAAACATCTGCGAAAGGAAATTAAATGCAGCCTCAACTCGCATGCTCACCTCTGCGGGAGACAGATTCTGGCACTAGGCTTCCGCTCCCTTCTCCCTTAGCTGCTGCACTTACTACTGTAGGTTCAGAGTCAAATAATGGCATATGTCAAATAAGGATGCCATATATCTGGAGACTATTTTAACAGCTCTTCTTGCATCAGCCTGTATCTTAGACATTTCTTACATGCCAATGCTGAGCTGAACAAGAAAATGGGAATAATTAATCTGACAGGTAACATCACATACATTCTGTCGGTGTGTATCTGCACTGTGTCTATCCGGCAATGGTGTGTGTGTGTGTGTGTTTCTCTCAAAATCACTATCACACATAGATCAATGGTGCGAGATAGTAAAACTATAACTCAACACCCTGGGGAGACGGTATCGATTTATGACCACACTGTAAACACATGAGACCTTTTACTGAGAATCCAACATCACAAATCAAACACACACACACACACACACGCACGCACACAGATCTTATGGGCACTGTTCTGTGAATGCTTCAGTCACCACAGTGTATCACATGCTCATTCATTAATTTCATTCTCTGCAAGGATTGAAAAATAACTTTTAATTGAGATTTTTTTAAAAGTGAAATTGATTTATTTTGTCTATTTGTTTACTGTGGATATAATGATTAAAAACACCATCACTGGAAAATTAATCAGTGTGTTGTGCATGTATATTGTTATTCGTTTATTTCCAGGATGAGATTGACACAATTGTTTGGTAAATGATTTTGAAATAGTCTTTTTCTCTGTTGCAGTAACAAAATTTAAATGTAACTGTTTATGTTAAAATAAGAAAGGAAAACTAAGACACCAAGAAAAATGTTCTGTTGTTTGTACTCTTTGGATGTATATATATATATATATATATATATATATATATATATATATATATATATATATATATATACAGACACACACACCCTCTGTCAGCTCTAAGGATTTATGTATGAGGACATAAGAACAAAAAGAATCTCTTCCTTAGCAGATGACCTCAGGCAAACAGCAATGCTTAACATTTTCATCATCCATCATTTATTTAGCAAAAACTGAGCCAAAATTCAGAAACAGTATGTAAAGAAGAA
The DNA here is from genome assembly GCA_024447675.2 of Pterophyllum scalare. Taxonomy (NCBI): domain Eukaryota; kingdom Metazoa; phylum Chordata; class Actinopteri; order Cichliformes; family Cichlidae; genus Pterophyllum; species Pterophyllum scalare. Next base: position 29,651 of record JAMQGT020006490.1, read on the forward strand.
CGTAGGTACACTCCATTATTCAACAGTTTGTATAACCACCTTCAGCAACAATAACTTGGACTAATTATTTTCTGTTCGACTTTATCAGTCCCTCACATCATTGTGGAAGAATTTTAGCCCACTACAGGGTTGCTTCACTTCAGTTCATTTATGGTCCCGCCACAACTTTTCAATCATGTTGAGGTCTGCAGCCGCTCCGATTATTTTCTTTTCAGTAATTCTGCTGTAGATTTGCTGCTGGGCTTGGAATCATTGTCGTGCTGCATGACCCAGTTTAGGCAAAGCTTTAGTTGTTGGGCACTTGGCCTCACATTTGATTCTAGAATACTTTGATATACAGAGGAGTTCATGGTCAACTGACTGACTGCAACACACCCAGAAAAACCCATTATCTTTTCTAAGTGGTAATTAATTTGTTTGTGAAACGATTATCTGGATGTTGATAGTAATTTGAAACTGATGTTTGTAAAGCTTTTTAAATACCCAGTGTGGTCCATTGTCATGACAACTAACAAGAAGTGATGCAATGAATGAAGGAAAAATATCCAAAACTTTATTTGATAAAGCTATTTAAAAAAAAAAAAAAACTATCAGGCTCACTCAAGTGTGCCTCATCATCAGACTGACTACAACCAATAAACAATACACCTTGCTTGACAATAATAATAATTCTTATCTCATTTTTCTTATAAGAATTAGGACCAGTTTCAGTGTGTTAGTACTCTGCAATGACTACACGCTGTATTTTGGTACAGTGACAAAGCTGCTCTATTGTTGGACTGTCACTAAACTCCTGCATGTTAAACGTCATTGCTAAATTAACAGAATGAACCAACACAAAGCAGATGGCTGTATCAAAAGTTACAACTTTGACTTGGGGCAACACAGAAAACAAGTTCTTCTTTGATCAGTTTTTAACTTGGGTACAGAACCTTAAGTCCGGTTACCAGCGTAGGCCTACACAAAGCCAGAGAGTAAACAATCAAAACTTACAAAATATTTGAGTGATACCCGTAGCAATTCCAATTTATAAACATGAGAAGGATGTGAACTGTGTAAACTAGCATTGGCTGTGGAATAAAAACAATGCAAGCCTCGAAATGCTGAAGCACTGCTAGGCCCTCTTTTTTGATTGTACCAAACTTATGTTGGGCAACAGAGAGCTTCTTCAAAAAGATAACAGACTGGGTGGTCAGTGCTAGAGGAATCCTTCTTACATCTTACAAACTTACATTTTACAAGGTTCCAAACCTCTTGCAAGCACTCAAACACTATGCATTAATTCTCCAAATGAGATTTTCAATCAGCAGAGTAGACTACAGCATTAGATGTTGAAAAGTGGGAGGGCATTGCACATACCAAATGACACGACTGTGTAGTGCAGGGAGGTGTCTGGTGTACCAAAAGTGAGAGATCTTGGAAACGCGAGCTGTCGAGGGCACTTACCAGTGGCCCTTAAGAAAGTCCAACTTTGTAACATTGCATAGACAGGGTTCGTGCTGCTTGCTATCTTCCACATTAGGAAGAGGAAAAAAGTTTGGTTTGTTGACGCTGTTTACTTTCCTGAAATCTGTACAAAAGTGAGGAGTGGGAAGACTGTCGCCAGCATCAATATCATGTTACAAGACATTGGCTTAGATAGGTACATCTGAAAAGGGTGCACAACAAACCCAAAGATGCCACCCTTATGGGAGTTAATAATAATAATGCCTTACTTATATAGTGCTTTTCAAGACACTCAAAGACACTTTAAAATTTCAAGCACCATTTATTCACACTTGGTGGTGGTAAGCTACTAATGTAGCCACAGCTGCCCTGGGGCAATCTGACAGAGGCGTGGCTGCCAATTCACGCCTACAGCCCCTCCGACCACCAAACACACAACCACATTCACACTTTAGGCAATGTGGGTTAAGTGTCTTGCCCAGGGACAGCACACGCTCAGACAGGGACCTTCCGGTTGCGAGGTGAGCACCTACCCACTGCGCCACTGACACCCAGAGCTAGAGAGGGGATGCAGATTGCTCTCCAATCAGCAAGCACTTGGGAGTTTTTTTTTTCAACTAAGAACATACAGTTGTGGTCAGAAGCCTACATACACTCATCAGGGGCATGAATGCCATTTTGTGATTTTAAATATTTCTTTGAAGTGTTCTTTTCCCAAGGTGGAGTGATTGTGCAGCATACATCTTCAATGACTTTAAGAAAATGAGAATTTTAACTTAACAAGGCCTATTAACTTCTTGTTAGTGATTATGACTGACTACAACTGTCCATCTCTCCTGCCAGCATAAAAAAGGATTGTTTGACAGCACTCATCTGATTGACCGATACTCAGAACAATGAGATAGTCCAAGGAGCTCGAGTGAAGATCAAAGAAGAAGAATTGTAGATTTACAAAGCCTCAAAAGGTCTCTTCCAGGATCATCAGTTCAAGCAATTGTGGGTAAGTACAAATTATTTGGATGTGTCACCTTTCAAGGTCTGGAAGAAAATCCAAATTGTCACCCTCAGATGAAAGGAAATTTGTCAGTGTGTTCAGGAACAACTCTGGAACCACCAAGACTCAAACGTGCCATAAACTGGAAACTTAATTGGTCAGACAAAACAAAAATTGAGCTTTTGGGGCACAATGATGATTGGTATCTTTGGAGGAGTAAAAGCGATGCTTTCAAACCTAAAAAACAGGCAACATTTCTCCTGAAGACTATATGGCAGTTTCACTAGACCTGGCAAAATATGATTTTAGCATATCTTTACACATCTCTTATCGTGGGTACAAATAATATAATCGGTTTAACTCCATTTTTTTCTCTCCCCATATAAGGTACTGCAAACTTTGCTTGCTTAACCAGACATGGGGAGGAAAGCCAGGACAGAGTCTCCAGGTTGAAAAATGTTACCTTGTTACATTTTCATCTGCAGGTACTTTTTATAATGACTGAATAAAGAAATAATAATACAGTGATTATGAATGAGTGCACATCATGCTTATTTGAAAGTGCATGGAAATGCATGAGCAATTAAACTGTATTAAAATGTATCCAATCAAATCAATAGCACAAACAAATCTCCACGTTGCTCAATAACACGCTGCCTCTGGACTGAGGTAAATCAGTGCTCCAAATGTTTTTCAGCGCGTTTTCATCTTTCTCTTGTCCTCATTCTTCATGTCAACCCTGCAGGCTGCTTCCCATTAAAATGTCCCCGTGCACTGGGACAGTTGCACTGTGATTCAATTATAAGTCACCCTCTGCAACTTAAACTCTTCCAAAGAGGTGGTGAGAGTGGTGAACAGAAAACCGAGCGCTCGTCCATAAATTTTACAGGTTCACATCGCATTGTCGATGAAATATACATGAAAACATTTCATGTAGCATTTACATGTTAACCAATAGAAAGAGGACATATTCTTCCCGGCTCCCCCACTCACTCACGCAGATGTGTTAACGCTTGTCAGAACACACATCAGCAATTTTTAATTCAGTGTAAAACACTGGCTTTAAATGCCATCCACATGAGCCCTGTCATTATTATTTAAAGTAGAATAAAAGGTGGCATTGATAAAGAGAGCTTTTTCTCTTGATTTTAGTCAGTTGGAAAGGGTGTTGTGATAAGTCTCACCAAACTTGCTCAGAAATGATTAAACTGGAAACTTGCTTTTCCCCTTCTCCTGTTGAGAACTAATGGCACATGACAGGACATGTTAGCAGCGCTGTCTGCCCTTCTGCAGCTCCTTCAGTTAATTTTTCTCTGCCCCACTACTACTTAAGCTCCCTTGCAACTCGAAAACATTTTACACTTGTTTCTAGCACTTTAGATTATTCTCATTTTAGACGCTTTTTTGTCCACACACAAACACACAGGCAGTTGCACACACACACCACCACTGGTCCTGTCCACCTAATGATGGTCCATTTTTAGTGGAGGGGTGCACCCTCTCCTTCACTTCCTGTTTTGATCTGGTCTCTGATAGGGTGAAGGTCGTGCCAGATATGATGTGTGATTGTTTGTTTACTCCTAGCGGGGGAGATGGATCTGGTCCTCTGAGAGCAGAACCTCATTACAGGAACATATGAGAGAGAGCTGTGGAGGAGCAGGAGATGAAGGGGCGCAGAAACAGGTAGGGAGGAAAACAGTGAAGTGCCAGCTGAGTACAGGAAAAATGGATGAAAACAGAAAGCTGAAGAAGAGGGAAGACATGCATGATGAAAGATGAAAAGGTGGATGAAAAGGGAATAATGATGTGAGAGAAGAAGTGGCAGAGTTGACACAGCCAGCTTTTAGGGGAGAAAGTCAAGAAAGTGGTAGAGGTTGACTTTGTTCCTCTGATCTGAGATGAAAGTAAAGTCAGAAAAAAACAGGGAGGAAAAGAGAAGAGAAACAAAGACTGATGAAGAGAAACAAAGTGAATGAGGAGTGGCTAACAGGAGATGGCACTAATGATACCACATTCAGTGTCACACCCAAAAATATAAACAAGAAACACACATAATAGCGCAGATGCCTTGAACTTCACAACAATTTAATTGGAATAGCTGGATACTAAAAGTGTGTGGGTGGTTGTTTTTACTTTCTCTGATCTATCCTATTCTCAATCATGCTTCCAATAGCTTGTTTTGCATTTATTAACACATCTGTAGATAACAGACTTTTTGATTCTGATCAGACACCTTTTAAAGCACAAGTGGACAAAACTGAGTCTTTCCATGGATCACACAGAATTATGTGAATTTCAGTTTCCTCTCTGATTAAAGAGAGCAGGAAAGATGAGAAGAAGTAATGAAGACAAGACGAGGCAGAGACGTGACTACTGGGAATCCATCAGAGGCCAGTGGGGCACAGAGCCTCCAAGTTGCTGGGGTCTCCAAGGAGATTCTGCAGTCTGTATACAGCAAGTGGTAAAGTGAACATAACAGTATTTATTTCAGGAAGTCTCTGCTGCAGTAATAATGGATACACATGGCAAGTCTTGAAAATTTCAGTTACTAATTAATTCCTAAGATAGTACACCAGGAAAAAAAAAGTTTTCTGTATCAGACTTCTGCGAAAGTCTTTTCAGAAAACTATAAAGTTGGCCTTTTCATCCTCCTTCTCTAAGTGTGCTAGTGAACAGTCATGCAGCTTACCCTTTCTGAGATAAATAAGTAGAAGATGTGCTAACATGTGTGGCCAGACATGCAGACATGGTTTGATCTCTTACGCGATTGTGTTTTGAAGCTGTGATATGTCATCTTTGTGAATGAGATGAACTGTTTCATACCTTCAAGAATCATATCTTAGGTGCAGATAGAAAAAGCTTCTAGAAGAAGAAGCTTGCATTTATTTCTATATAGTATATTCTTTTTTTATAATAAAAAAAATGTGTCATTGTTTTTCATTGCAACTATTTACGGCTAATGATCAATCTGGTTTGACATTTACTTTTTCGTTCAGTGAGACACTGTGTGGCAAACAAGGCTAGCAGTGTTTGTCCAGTGAAATCTAAAGATAACCATTAGTGAAACCCTACCAAAGTGAAAGCAACCTCTCCTTTTGTACATCAGTGTTCTGTTATAAAGGTTTTTCACTTGTTTGTTTCCATCCTTTGTATTAATGCCTTCCTGTAGTTGCAATTTGCTTGTCTGTCTCTGGAAACAGGCTGAACTCTGCATGACTCCAATTCCACTGAAATCTGTAGTCAGTCATTCTCACAAAACTATAAAATATCTAATATTTATATATGTATAAAACAGGGATGTAGCTTCCAGGCCATAAACATAAAGTCAGTGCCTTAAATCTGCATTCCATCTGAAGCCCATCAGCTGGCAGCAGCTGCGGTGGCAACAAAAAAAACCCTCTGGTCCTAAAGAAGTCAACGGGGAAAACTTGACGTTTGTGGTCTCAGTCACTCATTTTTAGTCACATTGAATGAAAAATCTGTTTTATAAGTTTCACAGTCAGACCATGATGATAATGGCAGAAATGTTATCATTGATGCTTTGAAAGCGGACTTCAGAAACCAAAGGATAAGTTCAAGGTAGCTCCGTTTTTTCTTATACGCTCTATGGCCAACTTTTTGTATTATTTTGCAAACATCAGAGTGAAGTAGCTGATTTCTCTTCAGCTTTAAAAAAAAATTAATGACCAAGTGTTCCCATTTCTTTAGCTTACTCTATGAAAAATGCCAAAGATTTTGATTTTGACAGGCATAAAATAGCATTTTTGCACCAACAAAGTGATAACCCAAAGCATTATTAAGCCAAAGCTTGGCATATGTTGGTATATGCATAGTGTTCATTGTACAATGAAAACTGAAAAAGTGGAGCGCAAAAGAAGTGGCAGGCTTTAAAAAAGTTATCTATGGCCAATAAACAGTATCTGAAAGCTATGTGCTTAAGAAATAGTAAAAAATCCAACAAGACCTGGCACAGGACCTGAGATGCAGTTGCCCCTTTGGTTGATCCATCTCCTGTTTGCCAAAGACTCATCAGAAATGGTTTCAGTGGAAGTGTGGCTGTCAAGAAGCTATTCTTAAGGAAGGGAAACAGGGAGAAATGACTTAGGTATACTGAATTACCTGGACTGAAAATAAGTAGCAACAGGTCTTGTACAGTACTGTACTTTATTTATCAAGAATTGGGAAATTCCTGTGTTATAACAGTTCAAAATTAAGTTCAAGACACATAACATATAGAGCAGCCTTAGAAACTGCCAAGCAAAGACTCACAGCCTTGGCTAACTGCTTGAAGAGGTATAATAGAGAGATAGCCAAGAGAATAAACCAGATGTTCTCCAGTGAACCATCCAAGGCTCTCATTGGCAGGGGAACAATATGAGAACAACCCCCACCCAATCCCCCCCCCCCCACACCAAGGCTGGAGGCAGAGCATATGGGAGAATGATTCAACACATAACAACATTGCTCAGTGGCTAGTGGACCTAACAGCAGACCACATAGTGGTATGAAAAGTATTCAGACCCCTTTAAATTTTTTACTCTTTGTTTCAGTGCAGCCGATTTGCTAAAATCAAAAAAGTTCATTTTATTTCTCATTAACGTACACTCAGCACCCCATCTTGACAGAAAAAAAAACAGAAATGTAGAAATGTTTGCAAATTTATTGAAAATTTTAAAGGGGTCTGAATACTTTCCTTACCCGCTGTAGATGACATCCAAGAAAGAGTCTCAAATATAAAGAGTTGGACAGCAACATGCCCCGACATGATTCACACGTACTGGGTAAAGAAGCATTACAACAGCACACAACAGCAGCACAAATGAACCAGTTGAGATGCACCCAAGAATGGCTGACTGAAGGCCAGACAGTGCTGATCCCAAACAGTAATTATGGATCATCGTCTGATTGAGGTCTGTGCCTTTTCAGACTATTGTGTGCATTTGTCCATGGAGGGGAGTGATGGCAATTAAGTCGTTACATGAAATTATGATCTTCAGCTGGGCTGATACTGAGTGTAGTGGATTGTTCAAGTACCATTCAGAACTATAGAGGCACACAAATATATATTAAACTGTAGGGTGGGATTTATATAGAGATCCAGATGGTTTTGCGTGTGACAGCATCGCAAGGAGTGGACTCAGGCGGTGTTATTGCATCAATGGCTGCCACATCTGAAGGCATATTCATGAAAGAGGCTTCAAGTGTTATCAAGTGTATTCCTGATACATATTCAAGTAATCTGAGATCCTGGATTTTTGATTTTCATGAGCCACACTCATCAAAAATAAAACAAAATATACTTCATTTTGCAAATAATGAAAATCAAAAGGTATGTAAGTTTACCTTTTTGAATTGTGAAAAAGAAAAAAGAACTTTTTCATGATGTTCTAATCTTTTGAGATGCACTGGTACCGTCACAGTAAATATAACACAACATTAGTAACATATATAGAATAACTCATGACATCAATCCATTTCAACAAATTTCCATCTGCTGGCCTGCAATCCTGAACCTACCCTGACAAGTCAAATTCTACATTACAAACTCAAAACTTAATTTAATCCTTTCAAACTGAAACTTAATTGAAGCATTTCATTAAACAGAAACCTTTACTTTCTTGCTACTACTGCATATTATTATTTTTTTATTATTACATATTATTTACAACCTTTCTGGTAACTTTATATAAGCTTTTCATTAAAAGAAAATTTAAAAATGTGATAAAGTATCAATTAATGTATTTAATTTGTACAACAGCAATATTTCCCAAAATGTCAAACTATTCATTTTAAACCTTCCTTTTAAAACCAGACCTACTTGAAAAACAAAATCTAAATATATAACCAGTAAGTTTAATATCTGTCTGTTTGCCATCTTTTTTAAACAACCTAATATACAAGGATTTGCAGATGATATTAATATCATTTGTGATGGAGAGAATTCACAGCAGTTTTTGGAAATTGTCACCAAAGAAATTAATCAATTGAAAACATGGTTTGATAGAAACAAGCTATTGCTAAATATAAACAAAACTAAATTCATTTTGTTTGTTTAGAAAAGATGTTAAAATTGTCGATAAACAATGTTGAAATAGAACACTTCGATACAAAATTTCTAGGTGTTACAATAGATAGCAAAATATGCTGGAAATCTCACATAAAACATTTACAAACTAAACTGTCATGAAGCATCTCTGTACTGAGTAAAGCAAAGCCTCGTTTGCATTACAAATCACTCCGCCTACTTTACTGCTCACTTATATTGCCTTACCTAGAGTTCTGCGTGAATGTCTGGGGCAACACCCGTAAAACTTCACTCCAGCCATTATGTAAACTTCAAAAAAGAGCAATTAGGATCATTAATCAAGCAGGATTTAGAGACCACACTAACATTTTGTTTTTGAAGTCAAAAGTTCACGGACCTCATAAAATATAAAACTGCACAAATTATGTACAAAGCCAGATATAATATATTGCCAGGAAATGTACAGAGAATGCTTGTTGACAGAAAAATATATCAACTTAGCTGTAGACAATACCTTAACCACGTCTATAAAACAATAGTCATCCTTTTCCAACTAACAAACATGCAACCCTCTCATTATGTCCATCAAATTAATCTTGAGTTATTTTTAAAATGCATCTATAATTTGTTCTTAAAATTACTGTCGTTGCTTTGTCTAATATGCAATGGCAATAAATTCCATTCATACATAGCTCTAAATATCATTGTACGTTGACCCACAGTCAACACAGTTAGTCTTACATTTAGGCAAAATAAAGCATAATCCGGCCACTTGCCATGTTGAATACTTATGAATATCTCTGCTAAATTAAAATTTTTGATACATTATTAGAATTCTTGCTTTAATGATACTATTTAGAAAAGTAATCAGTGTATATAACCCTCTATCCTTCACTCCTAACCAAGAGAGTTGGTTATGCATTTTTCCAACATTTGTCCTAATACCACAATTTAGAGCCACCCTTGTTGCTTTGCACTAATTGTAATTTTTTAATATTTCTTAATGATGTTTTGGATCATACAACCAAACAGTAGTCTAGATAAGACAATACAATAGTTTGAATAACCTTTGGGATTATTTGTTTAGTTAAGTGTGTAGAAGACCTTTTGATTACAGACAAACTGTTACCCATTTTGTAAATTAATTTCTGAATATGTTTATCCCAAGAACGTATATTATCCAAAATGACTCCCAATAGCTTCACTTCTTCCACTTGTTCCTTCCTTCCTTTATTGAGAGGTCAAGCTGAGTTTTATTTCTTAATAAATAATTTGTGCCAATTACAATACTCATTGTTTTCTGAACATTTAAAACAAGTTTATTACTATCCACCCAATTGATTATACATTTCATGTCTTTATTTAACACTAATGGTAAGTCATTTGTAAATATTGTATATAAAATTGGACCAAGACAACTGCCTTGTGGTACTCCATACTGTATTGTAGGCTTTTCATGTTCGAATAACAACCATTATAGTAAACTCCTGATAAATTTTAAAGCTGATTTTTCAAAACCGTAAAATCCAAGTTTTGTTAATAAAATTTTGTGATCAATAAATCAAAAGTCCCACTCCTCCTTTTAAATTGCATCATTCAGTTCACAACACATCATAGTACATATAAAGGGGTCAGGTGTGTCACACAGTGGTTAGTGGGTGGCGCTGCTGAGGTTGTCTGTTCACTGCTGCCTGCTTCTCAATTTTATTTACATTTTAGACATTGAGGGCCTTGGGGGAGCAGTGTGGATGGGTGCTGTTATTCAGTGCTCATATTACATCTGTCCCTCCAATTTTAATAGCCTGTAGATTTCACACAGCCATACACATTCTTCTCATTACATACACTCACATCACCCCAAACACTCTGGGTGGAAAGAGGGGGTGGGCGGGTCTTCTCCACACCCCAGTTTCATGCACCCTGCCTGCGGTGGGGACTGGCTAGTTGTTCGGGGCTGGATTGGCTGCTTCCCTGGTTTGCCGCTGGCTCTGTGCTGGTACCCGCTCTCCCACACTAGGTGTCCATGAATGGTATCCGTGTGTGTGTGTGTGTGTGTGTGTGCGTGTGAGTGAGTGTGTGACTGGTGCGCGTGTGTGTGGACAGTTGGGCCTGGGTCTGTGGCTTGCTAAGCCTTGGCACCTGCGGGACATGGTTGTGGAGGGGCGGGAGTTACCCCTCCCTACCGCTCCACGCTGCTCCCTACTGATCGTCACTGCCGCCCCTGGGGTGTGGGTGCCCGTGGGTCCTAGGGTATGTGGCCAGTTGTCTTGGCATGGTTTTTGACCCCCTCCCTTGGCGGCTGTGGTCTGGGGGTGTCTTGGGCCTCCTTGGCGTTGGAGGGACTCTGCCGGGTGTCTGGCCATTCTCGGGCGCTTGGGGCCTCGGGGGCTGCCTGCTCGGCTCGTGCTGGGGGTACTGGCCTTTGCGGGGGGGGGGCTGTTCATTGCCTCTGGCTCTCTGGACTCTTGCCCTTTGGCCGTGGCAGCTCCGTCTGGGGTCTCCCTCCTCTGGGGTGTGCACGCGGTTGCCATCAGGATGTGTGGCCTCAGGTCTTCTGAGCACCTAGTGGGCTGTGGATGGCCTGGGTCCCCTGGGTACTTTCTGATTCGCCTCTGGATCACGGGGGGCATGGTTGCAGTTTCTTACCCTCACTGAGTACATTCCATGATAGAGGTGCATACACACATTACGGCAAACAGCAAAATTGTGTGTATGTGTGTATATGTATATGCCTATGTATAACTATGTGAATGTGTGTATGTATGTATGTATATCTACTTTTCTTCAAGTATTTTTTTTCCCTTTGTCCCCTTTGTTTCTCTTTCCCCCCATTTTTTTCTCTTTTTTTTAATTCCTCTTTTCTATCCCCTTCCTCAGTGCCTGTCAGGCCTAGCTTAAATAACTAAATTAAAAAAAAATACAAACATTAACAAGAATAGCCTATAGAAAACTTATAGAGCTGTTCTTGTAAAAGTAAATATGTTTGGTACATTAGTGCATTCGGATCATCATCCCGATTGTGAAAACTGCCAGACATGACAGGCTTAAAAAAATAAATAAATAAATAAAATATCAAAAGCTGCTGAAAAATCTAATAACACTGCTCCGATTATATTATTATTCTCCATCTCTTTTATCAAGTCATCTGTTATTTGGATTAGTGCAGTGGTAGTGGAATGTTTGGCTCTATAAGCATGTTGGTACTTTGTAAAAAGATAATTTTCAACAAAATAAGTATTCATTTGTTCAAATATAATTTTTTCCATAATTTTACTCAAAATTGGCAATAAACTATTTGGTCAACAATTTGTTTAAGTAAATTGGCTTTTTTTTTCTTTTTTAATAAAGGAATGACCTTTAATATTTTCCAAGCAGGCAAAAATTTATGTTAATTAAAACACTGATTAATTATATAAGTTACAGTTTGGGCAATAATTGAAGCAGTAGGATTTAATAATCGTCCGTTTAGTTCATCCAACCCAGGAGATTTATCTTTATCTGTATTTAACAATAATTCAATTTTTGACATTTCTACAGTTTTAAATTTAAAGTTACAGGTCTTCTTGGTCATCATTTCTTTTATTAACCAATGTTTAATTTGTTGTTTAGGTTGGCTCGACATTTTCAGTTACACACCACACTCAGTAGAGGGCAACATGTTTTCTTTTTCTCAGTATGATAGAGATTTGCAGAAGCGTTCAGCGAAGCTTTCGGCTCTTGGTTAAAGAAGACATATTCCCAGATGTGTCTTTGTTAACCCTTTCAAGTTAACGCGGCCAGTGAGGTATGCAATTTGCATTTTATGAGTTTGTATGGAAATAGGATGTTTATTTGTGAAGGACTTGTCAAGTTTCTGTTTTGTTTACTGAGGTTTTGTTGTAAGTTTATGTTGTTGAATCATATTCTTTATTGTCTATTCTCTATGAGAATGCCTTACTGTGTGGAAATGTATTATTTTATGCTTTTTGTACAGTTCTCATGGTATTGTTGGTGACACCTGTGTCCAATTAAATGCCAGTAAAAATCAAGAATACTTGGTGTCCGTTTTTCAACTTGGACGGAGTTACAGTATTTCTTTTTCTTTAATTTGTTTTGTTTAGTTACAAGGTTTCTCAATTTATGGTAATTGACCCAATCTGCTTGAAGTCCAGATTTCATCACTTCCAATTTAGCTTGCTCCCTAATAAGTATTTGCTGTTTCAAATCTTTGTCCAACCACAGAGTATTTTTTTTTACACGTGCATGTTTACTTACATTATTTAGCAATTTGTCAAATGTTTGAAATGCATTCTCTGGATTCACTTTTGTCCAATCTACTTTTTTAATTTCTTTCACATATTTAGCCAAATCAAAGTTTTTAAAAATTCTTTTCCTAATAATTTTTGGAACAATTTTAATGTTTGTAATTTTCCTTGCTATTATTATTAAATTATGATAATTAAACCTATTGAGATTGATGAAGGATTCTCACAAAAATGTGTTCTATTAATAAAAATATGATCAATACAAGTTGATATTTTAGTTCCATCATTTTTTATAACTTATTCTAGTTGGTTCATTCATAATATGTTTTAGAGCAGCAATTGTAAGTTTACTTTTCATAGGACAGTTTGAAGAGCTCCAATCAATGTTCAAGTCTCCCAGCAAATAGACTTCCATGTTATTGTTTGTGACAAGATCCAAAATACAGCATATTTTTGATCCAGATAGTCAGGTGTGAGGGTGAAGGTGAACTTTGTACATTAAAAGAGTGTTGAGCATGGGGTAGGGATTAATAAAAATGTACATACATCTTCCTACTCCATTTTGGGAATGGTGATTTTATTTCATTTTTGTCAGTGCACATCTCTGGGTATGTGTGTATGTGTATACATATGCATGTCTGTGTGTATATGTGTATGCCAGTATATGTATACATTGGTTTGTTGTTTTATATGTCTGAAATGAATACAATTCATCATCATCATCATAAATAAATGAATGAATAGTGCAGTTTTAACATTGCAAGTAGAACATATTTCCAGAGTTTACAAATGTACACTGTCCTGATATTTCAAAATGTACTTGCAATTTGTGTAACTCCCTGCAACTAGCAGGCAAATCCTATTATGTAGCTTCTTAAAAAATAAATGAATAAAAAAAGAAATAAATTTGCATGCATTTTGATATGTCTACCACCCACTTAAGAGCTGCAAAAGGACACATACATATATAGAACAGTTGATAACTAAGCCATCTTGCAGCCACACAACACAAAGGCCAATAAAGTCTTTCAAGGCTCAGATTATGAACCATAATTGGATTGCATAATAATCCGCTCAAGAGATTTTCTGGATTATACTGTGCTAGAAGGGTGAGGGGAAGGAACGTAAATCTTTGGTGCTGTTGTACCTGATAAATATGTTTTGTGTGATAGTTTGTGATTATTACATGATAACAACAGCAACAATTCTTCACCTAAATTGATTTGATATGTCACTGCTTCATTACTCAGCCTGAAGATTGTTTTCTTCAAGGCTGCAGTAAAATGTTACTTTATCGACTCTCCAGGTGCTTCTATCATTCTTCATTCTTTGACAGCACAGAAAAAACTGACAACCTCGAGTTGTTCACCTGGCATAATGAATGCCATAATGAATTCTTCTTCGAGATTATTTTCATCAAAAGCCAGTGTGTAATAAATAGATTTCCTGCTCATACTTCACCGAATTATCAGGTAGCCATATCACCAAACTGTTGCTTAAATTAAATTGCAATAAATATGGCATACTTTAAGACAAGAAATGTATTTACGTGTTTCAGATGTGTTTGGAATATTTCAAACAAGCAGACATGCACAGCTATTTGCTTTGTGTCAAAATGCAGTATGAGAAGAGTTTTGTGTGTGTGTGTGTGTGTGTGTACAAGAGAATTCAAGATTTCCTCATTTTCATGGCACTGATTTATAAATCAAATACCTTATACTGACCAGAACATACAAAAAGCAATACGTAAACTCAAGTAATTAAATAACATG
>JAMQGT020006491.1:0-14082 GCA_024447675.2 Pterophyllum scalare
ACAGTAGATGCCTCTTGGTTAATAGTCACCACACTGGTGTCTATACTGGCGCTTGCGACACCCTGGACTTACTGCAGTCTTCTTCTGAATGATGATGCTGCCACTCAGAAGAAACAAGAAGCAAAGCAATTGCTGAGGTTTTGTCAAAGTCTTCTCCAGAAAGCCTCTGTTAAATAGTGATGAACACTCATGTCTTCAACCCAACCAACCTGGGCTAGGTTACGAAAATTGAGAGGTGCTCGACAAGCAAAATGAGATCATAGCTTGGCACACACTACCAGTTGTGATGTCGTACATGCTGTTTGTGAGGGTAAACTAGCAAACATAAACTAGATGTAAGGATAACAAATAACAAATCTAAGCTGTGTTTACGCTCACTGCTGAATTGCAACAAGCTGCAGGACTGTTAAAGTACAGACCTGATGTGCATACTTGGATGGAAACCACAGTACAAATGATGGATGTACCTAACATGGCATCACCCATTGGTTTCTCAAGCTCTGTTCTGAAGCCTTAAGATGAGCACTTTTCCTGTTGCCATCTTGTTTGCAAAACATGAATGTGACAAAAAGGGGCTGGTCTGACTGTGTAAGTGCATAATCATTGGTTGACTCATGATTGACCAGTAGCCAGTAGCCAATGATCATGAGGTTTCATACCACATTCCTCCATTTTGAAATATAATATGACCAAAAATGTCAAATAGAATAATTTTTTATTCAGTATAACCCAAAATGACTGACTGGGCCTATAAACTCAACAGGAAAATGTTTAGAG
This sequence comes from Pterophyllum scalare, assembly GCA_024447675.2. Classification (NCBI taxonomy): domain Eukaryota; kingdom Metazoa; phylum Chordata; class Actinopteri; order Cichliformes; family Cichlidae; genus Pterophyllum; species Pterophyllum scalare. The sequence goes on from JAMQGT020006491.1 coordinate 778, forward strand.
GTCAAGTCAGAAAGCTGTTTTCCCATAGACTTCTATAGGAGTGGATGTCTATTTGCAACCACAGCTATTGCCATCTGATGTTCTTGAAATAGAATGCAGGTTTAATGCGCTTCTGCATTGGCTTTATTTTTATGAATCAGAAGCTACAGTCATGTTTTTTACTCTCAATGATGGAAACATGTTTCCAAGAAAGGGTTTTTGTTCCATGGTCTCAGGCACCTTTTTACAACATTGGATTTTACCAAGGGCTGTCCCTTTTCTCCAGAGTCTAAGGAAAAGATGGTGTTCTCTGCTCCATACAGTTTGTACCTATTCATCACCATTCCTTACAGCTTGTTCAGAGCTCCGGTCACTTTTCAGCATCTCATGGACAGGGTGCTACGTATGCCACTGCCTACCTGGATGATGTCTTTATCCACAGTTACACCTGGCATGTCCAGTGGTTGGCCACAGTGCTGCAGTCTCTGAGAAAGACAATGGCAGTGCAAAGAACCCAAAGAAGTGCAGCTGGACGGAGGGAGGTACAGTAACTGGGGTACCACTGGGAAGGTGGGCAGGTGTGTCCCAAGATGGAGAAGACAACAGACATCACATCCTGCCTACATACCAAGACCAAAAAAGGGGTGAGACAGTTTTGGGGGCTGGCTGGTTACCACTGCAGGTTTGTTCCAAACTTTTATGGAACATTAACCAACCTTACCTGAAAGGGTGCCCTAAATCTTGTCCAGTGGACGTAGCAGCATCAAACTGCAGTTGAAGAGTGTAACAGGCTCTCTGTTGGGAACCACTATTCCACTATTCCCACCCTTTTGTTCTAAAGACTAAGGGCCTTGACACACAGGGAGCAACATCGCTCGCTCTCCATTCATTTCCTCTGGAGCTTGTGCGATGAGGCAACAATTGCTTGCTCCTCCTCCAGCTAAGCGACCAGCGACATTCATGCATGTGAAATTTCGAGCTCGTACACGTAGACGTGCACAGGCGACGCGACACAATAAAGTTGAAAAATGTTCAACTTTTGTCGCTGTCGCTTGGCACTAAACCAATCAGCGAGGGTTTCATTGACTGACCAATGAGCGGAGAGTAGTCTGCAACCACTTTCAGCATGAAGGAAAGCATCATTTTAGCTGTGTTTGACTTTCCTATATTATATGACACTTCACGCAGATTATCGAGTTACACATAAAAGGCAGCCATATGCAAACTTGTTGGCACCAGGCTGACCTTAAACAGAAGGATAGAGAGGAATTTTTTGATAATATAGGATGACATATTTTTCTTTTGTAGAGGAGACTTAACAGCAAGATTTCTGTCAGTTTCAGTAAAATCTTCTGACTGCTCATTTTTACTGCCTTGTCTGACACAGACTGCTTTGAAAATGTCAAAATCCCTCCAATTTCATAACCAATCACATTTCTTGGAGACGAGTGAGAGCGCGATTCGCAATGCTGCTGTCGCTATCGCGTCCCATGTGTTCACTTTCACCCCAGTGGCGATGCGGCCCGTTTCTCGCTCCCTGTGTGTTGAGGCCCTAATGCTTCAAGCAGAGGGCTGAGGGCCATTTTGTCCCTGCCGGTAAGGGGAATTGACCGCCTGATTGTGTACATTAGCTGGGAGGTGTCAGAGCATGAGACCCTCTACATCATGGTTGATGAGGTTGGTTGGCTCAGCTGGCCTATGCCTTTCTTTTTTATGCAGTAGCATGCTGGGACCAGATATGTGTATCAGAAAGAGAGGATTCGAAAGCAAGGAAGCTGGTGCCTCGCACTGCAGTTGAAGGAGTTGCTGTACAACAGCATTGTGCGAAGTCAGTCAAAATGCCGCATACAGTATGTGTGTTGGGGAACCTGAAGTAACAAGCATGTTGCATGGGCTATAATTTAATCATTTTTTTCATATCCTATGTGCCAGCCATTGGGTTACAAAGAGCTGCCTGGAAGATTCATTCCTGATGCAAGCTGAGCACCACCATCTGAGTACCGCTGTCTGAGCTTCCTTAGATTACAGCGGAAGCAGCCCGTTTATTTTCTGGCTATCTGCATGCCTCTAACATGGCCTGAAACATGTTTAAGAAGTACTGCCTCCTCTATCCTGTGCATTGCAATAGACGGTGGGCAGCAGTTGCACCGTGAACGCGACCGAGTCACCAGGTTTTCCAAACGGCATGTGTCACTCGGCCTGGACCTGCAACATCTCTGGCTGTTTCTGCTGCTGCTGGACCGCTGGCTGCTCCTGATGCACATTGGCCAACTCCCTCATCATCTGTGCCAGCACTTGTACCTGCTATGCTGGTTATGGGTTCGAAATTCTTCATGTGTTGGGAAATGTTGAGCGCCAATGTAGCAATCACAGGGTACTGAGAGGCGCAACACAGTCTGATACAATTTCATGGCAGTTCAGACAGTTATTCTTTTTAAAGCACTGCTTGCACACACGCTGCTCCTGCAGCTTTCACGGTTGCTTTTCAGTAAAATCTCACATCACTGCAGGCTCCCTGCTGTGAGCCGCAGCTCTGCTCACTATTAGCGGATGGCTGGCAGCTGTGCCAACAAGCCTCCCCTGGCGCAGCCCGTGAACCTGCTGCACCAACCCTCCCCTGCAGCTGAGCCAAAAACCACACCCCGCCACCACAGTATCATAGCATCATACTGTAATGATCGTAGCCCATGTATGTGTAATTGTACGTTCCCTGTCTCCCGTGGGTTTGCTAATATATAATATTAAAGAATGTCGCAATGCACAAACGATGCAAACAAGGAGACAAAATTTAATAGCATATTTTGCCCAAACCACATGTAGCCTTGACAGGCTGTAGAAAATCGTTTGTTGAGGCATATATATCATCACACTTTCTTGTACGTTTATTCTTATTTCACAGAGACAATTGTCTAAGGAACACATATTCTTCTGCTTCTGAAAAATAATATTAGCTCATAAATTTGAAGACGAAAAAGATCTGGTTTTCACCGCACAGACATCACATACACAAAATAGCTGTCAAGGTTTCTAGCAACTCTTCTGTCTGATCTCGGTGTAAAGGTGTTGTGCCATGGCAGCTCCAGTAGCATGAATATCTTTAGAATAAAGTCAGCAACAATTAGGATTTCACACATCATCCCAAAGCCTCTGGGGGAAAAAGGAGAACTTGAAGATTAACACATACACTTATAATAACAGCACAGATGCTTAATTCGCCCTAAAGCCCTCTGGCAGGAAACGCATAAAGAGGAGTAAATCACTATGAAGTATCATCTGACTAATAGAAATAAAGGAATCAGCATTTTTTTTTTAAATCAACAATTCAATCAAATATACAGAGAAAACCAGTATGTTCAATTATATGTTAGAGATCACCAACAAGCATGAAAGTATTAAGAAATGCTGTCTGTGAATCCTCAGATTAAGCCAAGCACAAAAACTTTAAACAGAAAAACTGGCCTTCTGGTTTCAAGCTAACAGCCTAAAATCTACATACAGTGAAAATTCAGGCAAAATAACTTCAAAAGACATTTTTGAGTGTCGGAACATTTAATGTGTTTAAGCTCTTTTTAGTTTGAATAAAAAAAAAATTCAACATATGCATAACATATGCACTCAAACCAGAACCTTTTAGCAGGATGTACAATATTTTCAAAGAGAAATCTATTCTGTCATTAGAAACTTTAGATATATACAAAGGCAGAAACAGTGTATACAGTTTTAACAGGCAATATCTTTAATAAGACCTAGTAGTGGGCAACACGGTGGTGTGGTGGTTAGCACTGGTCCTGCGTTTGAATCCACCTTGGCTTTTCTGTGTGGAGTTTACATGTTCTCCCAGGGTGATTTTAGGTTGGCTGTAGGTTCAGATGTGAGCTAGATATAGCTTTGCGTTGTCAGTAATTCTAGAAAAGCACCATATAAATGGCAGTTAATATGGTGTGTGTGTGTGTGTGTATATATATATATATATATATATATATACACACACATATATATATATATACATATATATGTGTATATATATATGTGTGTGTGTGTATATATATATATATATATATATATATATATATATATATTAAATACACCAAATCTTGCACCTTTATGAACGCGACAGTTTTTTGTACTTTTTGTACATAAAGTACCTCCATCAAGGGTACAAACAGTGCCTTTTAATTGGCTCAGTGCCTTACAGGGTAATGAACCATTAAAAAGCTGTCAAAATAAAGGCATTTTCTGAGTGTATGGAGTTAGCTGTGTGGAGTTTTCATGTTTGTGTGGGTTTTCTCCAGGTACTCTGGTTTCCTCTTACAGTCCACAGACATGCAGTTCCTGGGGTTAGGTTCAACTGGTGATTCTAAATTGCCCATAGGTGTGAATGTGAGGGTGGATGGTTGTCTCTCTCTCAGCCCTGCGCCAGGCTGGCGACTCCTACAGGGTGTACCCTGCCTCTCGCCCTATGACAGCTGGGATAGGCTCCAGACCTCCTTCGACCCTGATCTGGATAAGCGGAAGAGGATGGATGGATACAACAGTCCAGTGTTGAAGTTACAAATGCATGGACTAGTTTATCAAAATACAATTTTAAATGGTAGCTTTAGGCACTTTGCTACTAGCAGTCCGTTGCAAAAGCACATAATTTGTGTTATTTTCTTTAGTTGAGTCTATAAAAATGCCAAAGTTAGCACAGTTTGACAAGCATAAACTAATATCTTTGCACCTACAAGGTGATTTCCACACAGCTATTAACTAAAAGGAAACTGGACAAGCTGAGGACAAAAGAAGTGGCAGGCTCAAAAAAACTATGTAGCGCAGATGAACAGTATATGAAAGTCATGTCCTTAAGAAACAGGAAAAAATCCTTCAAAGACCTGACACAGCACCTGTGAGATACATCTGGCCCTTCATTTGACCCATCTACTGTTTGCTGAGACCTCATCAGAATTGGTCTCAATGAAGGGTGTCAAGAAGCCAGGAACAGGAAGAACTGCACTGAAAATCAGTGGTAACAGGTCTTATGAAGTGCTGACTCCAGTTTTGAAATGTTTGGTTCAAATTGTCATCAGTATATACAGAAGAGGTCAGGAGAGCCTCTGCAGATCCAGGACCTCAACATTATTGAAGCAGTGTGGGATCATCTTCACAGAGAACAGAACAAAAGGCAGCCAACATCCAAAGAACAGCTCTGAATGTCCTTGAAGAAGCCTGGAGAACTATTCCTGAAGACTTTTAAAGAAATTAAAAGAAAGGTTGCCTAAGAGAGTTCAGGCTTTGTTGAAGAATAATGCTGGTTATACCAAATATGGACTTTCAAGCTTGCTAGAATTGTACAAACTTTGATTTGCCTTATATACACCATTTCCTACATACACAAAGCATATGATCTGTCATGTTTTTTACAGGAAAGCTATTTAAATCTCAAAGGTATTTAAATAATATTTAATTGTGCTTTGATAGACTATGAATTATACTTTTTCCTTCCTTTAGCTGCTCCCTTTAGGGGTCACCACAGCAGATCATCTACCTCGATCTCACCCCATCCCTAGCATCCTCCAAACCTCTGCATGTCTTCCTTCATGACATCCATGAACCTCATCTGTGGTCTTCCTCTTTTCCTCCTGCCTGGCAGATCCATATTTGTCCAGTATATCCACAAATCTCTTCTCTGCACATGCCCAAATAATCTGAGCCTTGTCTCTCTAATTTTGCCTTTTTGTCTTGTTAGTGCTACTGTCACTAAACTATACATCATAGCAGGTCTTATTACCCTGTCTGCACTCTCTTCTTCACCTCTCTTGTCCACTGTTCATTGCTTTGGACGGGTGACCTCAGGTATTTAAACTCAACTAACCTTTTATATAGTGCTTTTCTACTCTAGTTGAGCACCCAAAGTCTAAATTCTTCTACATCAGGCCCTCAGGGCACCCTCACAAAGTCTATTTCTGATTGTTTGGTCAGAGACATTCCCATCAGTGGTTGCTGGAGGTCATTTTGTAGCTCCGGCAGTGCACATCCTGTTCCTCCTTGCATAAAGGAGCAGATACTGGTCCTGCTTATGGGCTAAGGACCTTCTACGGCCCTGTCCAGCTTACTGCCTGTCTCCTGGAATCTTCTCCATGCTCTTGAGACTGTGCTGGGAGACACAGCAAACCTCTGTTAATGGCACATATTGATGCACCATCCTGGAGGAGTTGGACTACATGTGCAACCTCTGCAGGTTCCAGGTATTGCCTCGTGTTACCAGTAGTGACACTGACCCTAGCCAAATGCAAAACTAGTGAAAACAGTCTGAAAAGATGAGGATGGAAAAATGTGAGCAGCCTCCTCCTGTTAAACCATTCCTGTTTGTGGGTGTTGTCTCATTGTTGCCCCTCTAGTGCACCTGTTGTTGATGTCATTAACAGCAAAGCAGCTGAAACTGATTAACAACCCCCTCGGATACTTACTGACCAAATCAATATCCCAGAAGTTTAACTGACTGCTAAACTCTGATTAAAGTGTTCCTTTAATATTTCTTAGCAGTGTATTTTTGACATATTTGGGGGAAAAACAATATGTAAATATCAGAAAATATTAATTGTCTGGTAGACATGAAATTATACATTATCTAGAAGAAACATAGTGACACATTTGTTGCATCACTATAAAATGTTCACATGGTTGGAAAACAGTTCACATGGTGAAAAATAACATTACAAAGCTTTTGCTGTCCTCTGAGCTGTTTCTTTCACCTGATGTTCTCTTATATGCATGTTAAGCGCGTTCCTACCACTTTAGAGGTCGGCCTGTGCCCAGCTGAATGCATGATGGTTTTTAATGCTGCAGGTGGTCTTTCACATGAGCATATAAATGAAAGATAAGCTCTCTGTATAAAGGCAAAAAATAGTTACCTCTGGATCACATATTCAGGAAAAGGCCTGAGCTGCTTGCTGGAATTAGTTGAAATATTTATTTAAAAAAACAAAAGACAGTGAATACTGTAAGATAGAGCTAATAAATGGAGATTTTATTCAAAAGACAAAACAGACGTTTTCAAATGGAAGAAATATTGATTATATGTTAAGAAGGACACGGGAAGAGTGGAAAACTACACACATCTAGGTATTTGGGCCAATTAAAGGTTTTTAAATCCCACTTTTTCAACTTTTGTGGGCTTTTTAATTTGTTAAATATGACCTCACCTACTTAAGTTGTTAGAAACACATGAAACATTTTCATTGCTTTTAAAATCCTAAATGTTAAATACCTATTATGAACTACATTCTGAGAAAGCATTCTGAGTAGATGAAGTATTAACCATATGAAATGAGGCCATAATGGGTTGCTTTTGTAATTTTCAGTCCAAAACAACCAAAGAAAATCATATTACTCTTCACAGTTTTCCTGTGGAAAGAAGAAGAGACAGAAGTGGGAAAGTGCCCCCTTTCTCCCTTTCAGCTATTTGCTGCAGACAACTTAAGAAAGACTCACTGCTGTGTTCTTTGCACTTTTCTTCCAATGCATTCAACGTATTTAGTCTCCCTCAAAGATTCTGCTGGCTATAAGTGATGACTAAAACTAATGCTGTGCCCACAGTTTTCTCCATGGAGTCTAAACGCCTTTGGATAATGAGTGAAAATGACTTTAAAAAGCATGAAAGACTGGAAATATTAGATACTCTCCTGCTGGGCAGTAAACCATCTGCTACAGCAGTTGCTGCCTCTGAAAGCAAACCAACAGTCACAACCCTCATCACAGTGGAAGCTGATGATCTGCACATTCAGTCTGCTCAGCAATCCATAAGAATAGACTGTTCTCTATGACTAAGACCAATGCAGCTACTCAGATGGACACATACACGTTGAATGCATCTGTACAGTGGCCAGCTAGGCTAAGCCAAGAAATCTATAAAGTTTATTTTAATCAAAATTAAATCAATGCCCCATGACAGTTGGGACAGGCTCCAGCACCTCAAACTGGACAAGGTAGTTACAAAAATATATGGATGGATTTAAAAACTGCTGAAAAAAAAAAAATATATATGTGTATGTGTATGTGTATATATATATATATATATATATATATATATATATATATATATATACATGTCTTCATAGCAGTGGCATGTGCTGACTTACACAAAAAAAACATCATCTCCCACTGTTTAACAGACCAGATTAAAATAAACTACTTTGTTACCTTTTATTCTTTTAAATCTGCTGACAGCCTCCGGCAGCCTGCTCTACTCTGCATGCACATTTGCACCTATCTGCACTCCTTTCTGGATGAAGAATTGTAAAACACTATGAAAAAATGTCACTACACATGAAACTGTATTATTGACAAATTGTACCTAAATTATTAAAATTAAAAGTAATTATTCTTCATCGTGTTGTAGTTTAGTCTAAACTGATACATCATATTTTGTAAAATCATGTCTGTTGCGGCTGTCTTGTGAAGGCTTATCTTTTAAAAAAAAAAACAGCTGTTAATGAGCTCAGAAACACAGGCCTAAATATTGATTTTTAGTATATGAAACTATATTAATAACAAAAACTGATCTGACAGCAGTGAAAGCACAGCCAGCAGCAGCTTGCATCGTGCTCTAATCTCCTATCAAAGACTGGAGGGTTATTTATAATGTGCATATGCAAAAAACAAAAAACTGCTAAAATCTCAACTTTACCAGCTCCAGCCTCTGTTAATGGGATGCGGAGATGCCTGTGAAATGGAGAGATGCTACAGTTTCCAATGGGATCTAAAGCAAGCAGAGCTTCAAGCGAAAGTAACCAATCGTGGCAATAAGGTGGCAGTAGTGTAAAGAAGCTTTATGACAGAATGCTGTTTGAGATGAAAGACGGATCATTTTATTTTGACGACTGTTTTTAGATTTGACTAGGCTTGTCCTGATGGATCACCAAGCGATTTTATATCCTGCTTTCCAGGAACGCTGGCTGCTGGAGATTGCTGTCTGTCGCCAGGTGAAATCTTGTGATTGCTTTAGTTATTAGCAGATTGCTGCAGTTTTTAATGTAAGATGCTGACTTGCCTGCAAACACAAATTAACTACATGCTAAGTGGCAGTGAAACTTAAAAAAGTGTGACGCAAACCGCAATCCTAGCTACCTTTGGTTCCCAGGCAGTCTTGATAAATATGCGTGTGACTTGGGGTTTAGGGAAATTCATGGCTCTTTCACTGTTACACATAACATACTGTATGTTTGCCAGCTATGTCACACTACACCTCTCTGTTATTTGGTCCTTTTTGGAGGTTTTTTGGAGATATTTTGTCAAAACAGTAAAGTCGTAGCTGGATGGCTAAACAATGAGCTAAATCAAATTATAAAGCTGGGGGGAGAGCTCTTAGCTGATAATTTCAAAGAGGCACTCTTTTGCATTTTCATTGAGAACTTTGCTGTTAGGAAAAGCCTTTTAAAATTCAGAGAAACTCAAACTTGTCTGCAGTATGCCGCAATATCAAACCGAATAATCAAAATGTATTTAAATGGCACTTTTTATTCATGGTGAATGCAGTTCAGAGAGCTTTGACAGGATGACACAGGATGAAAAAAGGGACAAACTCACAGATCCTCTAGGGGAATAATGCTGCAAGTAAAATAAAAAGATAACAAGTCGACTTGTAAAATGAAAATAAGACAAAATAAATAAGAAAACAGTTTAGAAAGCCACTTTAGGATAACAAATTCAATTCATGCAATGATCAAAGATAAATACATGAATAAGCAACACAAATAATACAACATAAGAAGTAAAGAGCGTCCTCTGATCTAGAGAAGAATCGTCAAGCAGCTCTGAACATCATGACATAAAAAGCAGTGATGTCAGAGATAATAATAATAATCCCTGTGGTCTACACATCTATGAAAAATGTTGATTAGAAACAAAACAAAACAAAAGTAAACAACAACTTGAATGTACTAGAACTGCCCTTATGACGGCTACCGTAACAGATGCAGACAGCTGGGTGGATCAGAGTCATGTACAGTGCATGCAAAACGAGGGGAAAGCCTGGAGAGTTTAGAAAAGGTTTGTGTGTGTGTGTGTGTGTGTGGGGGGTGTTATTGCACTTCATACTAGTCTCTACCTTTAAATAAGTTTAAAAAAAAACAAAACAAAAAACACATTGTGCCACAATCCAAAGAAACAGATGAGAAACAAAGTGACCTCTATCATCAATGACTCATCCAGGAGGTTTACCCAAAATTCACTTTTTGAAGTTTTCTCCAGTGTATTATCAGAAAACATCCAGATTACCAAAATCATGGTGAACAAAAATGAGATTTTGGATTTAGATCGTGAACCCCAGAGTGGGTGATTTTAGCCAGTCTCTTTTAAAGTTATAAGGACTCAAATATTAAAGAAGAAGGCAACTTAAAAAGCAAAGAAAGGCCTGTAACTCAGAATGTGAGTGCCACAGGCAAACACATACATTAGCATCACATCCAATCTCTGCAGAGCATTTCTGCAGGTGACTTGGAGTTGCATTTGTACAAAAGCCAACACACTTTTTAAAATAAAAGCAATGTTTAAATATTCCTAAATGAAAGGGCACACTACTGTGTGAAGGGATTAATATTCATGGACCTGTCTTTTTAAATAAATGAACACTACTTCTTTCCGTGAGACAGCCGCGATACAGCCCCCCCCCACACACACACATTTTCTTTCTGTGGAAGAAAATGGATTGATCCAAGGATGCATGGAAAAGCCAATTCCTTTCTAATCTGACAGTATTTCTGACATTTATAATGTTATAGAAATGATTAAAGTAGCACTGACTTGGTAACTCGCTTTGATATTCTGCTCAAGCTGTCAAGGTTGTCACTGTCAGTTCAGTTCACATCAGTTCAGTTTTATTTATTTAGCGCCAATTAACAACAACAGTCACCTCAAGGCGCTTTATACTGTAAGGTAAAGATTCTGACATTATTAGATGGAAAATCCCAACAATACTGTACAGTTCATCCTGAAATAAGCAATTAAACTTTTTCCCAGTGAAAACTTTTCAAAAACAACTCTGAAACAGTGCTATCAATCACATGGCTTAAAGACACAGCCCTCTTGCACTCATTTAGGTGGAACAAGAATTCCAGTAAGTAGGTCTCTAATGAGATTACCTTCTCTGCTGACCCCTCCCCGACTCTAAGCAACAGTTATATCACCAGCACTGCTCAAATTATTACATATACCTAGGGTCAGTAAAAGCACAAAGCTTTGAAATGTCTGTAGCTCCACTAGTGCCCCTGCTAGAATGGACTGCTCGTTTAGTGCCAGAAAACAACAGTGATAGTAGGTAATGCCATCAACATTGCCCATTTTCTGCATGAGACTTTCTGAAGCATGAATGAGTTTAGCAAAGCCTTGTTTATTTTCCTTGCTGCTGTGCACACTGCCCTCATGGACAGATTATGAGAAAATAGACCTATGGGCTCCGGTATCTGTGGAGAGTGGTCCCTGCACCAGAGCTGGACAGCCTCTCTGAGGATGCTCTCTGTGGTCATTTTGGGTTTCTTTGAAGTCATTTTTGATGTACTGGAAGTTATTTTGTATTTTTTTGAAATGGCTTTGTGACTTTTTGAAATAGTTTTAGCTTCTCTGTCTGATTTGTCTTTGTCGTCACCATACATCTTTTCTATGATTTTTTACATCATTTGTGGTCATTTTGTGTCTCTCTGAAGTTGTTTTGCATTACTTTGTGGTTTTGCATTGTTTTCTGAATGTCTTGCAAGATATATTCACGGTCATTTCATTGACCACTTCTTGTGTCTCTTTAAAATTGCCTTTGTCTCTGAAAATATTTTGTGCATATTTGAAATTATATTTGTCTCTTGTTGTGTCCTTGCGAAGTCGTTGAAGCTGCTTTTCTTTCTTTCTTGTGTCTGGTGTGGTGTCGGAGCCTATCGTGGCTGTCAGCCCTACCCAATGTGTGAGGAAAAAGAAGCCTCTCTGTCAGCTTTAAATTTCTTTGTCATTTTGCATTTTTACTTTACTGTTTTGTATTTTTTATGAATATCTGCCAATAAAATATACATTCACTACTGTTATTATGCCATTAAACATATGATGGCAGGGTTTGTACATATGAATATCTCAGTAGAAACAGGAAACACATCTCACACCAATTCAAATTTTATAAGAGGCATGAAAACATGTTATAATTCCTAGAGAACTACAGTCGACAACAATCCTAACATCTGTGGAATTTCTGTAACTTGTGTATAAACCGTTAATTAAAGTTTAACACAGTTGTATACAATACAACACATTTGCTTAGAATGCAAATGCAATGAAAAAACAAAAGTCACAAGAATATTTAGTATTCAGTCTGAACCTCTCCAAGTTAACATTGGACAAGCAGACAGTCCGTGATCTGAGGAGCTCAGGCTCCTCTTTGGTGGAGCGAAAGGGGAAATGCACCTTTAAATTACATGCTTACCTTTGGTGATTTTTAATAAATAAAAGAGTTTTGGTGCTTCGTTGTCTTCAGACTGACCAATGATCTGTGTTAGTGAGAAGTGTCTCTGCATGGAAGCACAATCCATGAGCTTCGTGTGACATCATGACACTATGAGCTTTTTGTTCCCACACAGATGTGGGGAGAGTGCGATGTATTACAGCCTAGTGTGTGCACAGTGCTGCTTTGTCCACATGTGAGGCCATTACGTGTCCCAGTTTGTGCCAGTGTAACTTTCTGTCATTATAATCATGTGAGGGAGCAGACAGGAAGCAGAGGGACACACAAACATTTCTGACCCTTTAGTTCATTTTGAGACGTTTTGTATAAATGTTGCCGTTTTTCTCACTTTGTTTCTTACATTCAAAACTATTAACAACAATGTTTTTATAGGAACTAGAACAGCAGATCTGTGGCTTTGTGTTTTCATTTGGTTTGGTATATGCACGTCCTCCTTCATTCACTATATCCAAGAACCTCCTCTGAGGTCTTCCTCTTTTCCTCCTGTGTGGCAGCCCCATCTTCAACATCCTTTATTTGGTATATCCAGTATCCCTCTTCTGCACATGTCCAAATTATCTTAGCCTTTCCTCTCTTTTTTAGAAACATATTAAAGCATTATTCAGATTACCTGCATTACTTTTGCCTTGCAAAGCATCAGTGTGTGAATGGCTTGAAGTTTACTTTGCTGGTCTTTATTTTTGGACAGGTGCCAGAACTAAACATAAACTATGGAGCAGGGTAACACAGTGTAGGATAACATAGATGACATGACAAAGAACTGACACAGACTGAAAACTTAAATACAGACACAGGATAACAACAGGATCAAGAACAGGTGGAGACATGGCTGGGAAGTAAACTAAATACAA
>JAMQGT020006494.1:0-51061 GCA_024447675.2 Pterophyllum scalare
CTCTGTCTTCTACTTGGTTCAGCTACGTATTGCTGTCATATTCAGCAAAGCCCTGACACTGCTCACTGGTAAAATTTTATCTGTATTCTACAGAGATCAAGAGCCTCAGCTCAGTGCTTTGCAAGTTGACTGCTGCTGCCAGGGGAAGTGCAGGGCTCAGGGAACCATGAACATCCCTTAGCCCCCCACCCATTTAGTCCCTGAAACTACTAAACCTCATCTGACTGCCACCAGCACTGCTTCCTCGACTGAGTCATACCGCAGTAAATCCATGTGAACTAACAGAAAAACAAAATCGAGTTAAAAGACTTTGAACTTACTATGTGAAAACACAGCACCGTAAAAATAATGGCTTGAGGGACTATGAAAAAGTATTATGATCATATAACAATAGTCATATATCCCAAACATACCTTATTAAAAAGGCAAATTACCGCGCAATAAGCATGGAGCCTTGGAGCCATCTGTAGACCACTGAGTGGACTCTGAACGCTGTGGCCCTTGAGGCTGCTGGGACTGGTGAGGGCAATAAACAAATGAGGAGAATAGGAGTGGAATGGCAGAACGCTGTGTATCAGAGCTCTGCTGTGTCGGCGCTCTGATTTCGTTTGTGCTATTACATAATTAAATTTGGACTTGGATCATGCTTTTTAAGAGATTATGTGAGCATATGTTGCTTGAACATGTGCCAGCCTGTGAAATGGGGCTGCCTTTCATGAGTACGGTATTAGGTTTAGAGAGTTTATTGAAAATCAGAATTAGTTTGCTGCCAGCAGTTAATGAATTAATGTTATGATCTTGAACCAAGTGATGCTATTGTGCTATAACTTAGACTTGATAGCAGAAGAAAGGAGAAAGAAGCCTGCTGACAACAAATATTGTAAATTAAGATTATTTTTTACTTTTCGCTTGTAGAAAGAAGTTTATATACCGCAGCTTCAAATACAGCGCGTGAATACAGAAAATGCACTACTGTGTCTGTGCATTCATTTTTGTGTGTGGTTTATTATTTGATGTTTTTTAAACAGGCAAATCAGATTATGCCATTTAAATCATGAATACATATATGCAGATGTACACGATGCCAGGATGACAGAAATTTTAATTTAGTGCTGTTGTTTGTTTAGAGTACTTTGTACAACTTAATTGGATTATCAAAATAAACCATTTTCATCCGGAAGGGTCATCTATCCACTTATGAACCTAACAGTAATATTCATGGGAAATTTGTGCATTTGAAAGAAATGGATATAAAAAAAAAAGTTTCAAAGTGATTTATTTGTGCTAATTTTTTACACACAAAAAAGCTCAAACTGCACTCTCTTCTGGTGTTTTTTTTGTTTGCCCCCCCCACACACACACACACATCTCTAGTCCCATGCATCACTTTTGTCTTCTCCTGCTTCCACTTCTCTCTCCAGCTCTCCCTGTTGTGCATTCATCGGGATAAGAATGGACAAGCCAGTTGGCTCCACTTAAAGAGACACACATATCAGGGTGCCCCCCTTCCATCTGTCATTTTCCTTTCGATTGAAACATGGCCCCTGTCAGTGCACTGGCTGAATATATCACTCTCTCTCTTTATTCGTGTCTGGCTCTGCTGTCATTGCTACCATGCGGCTGCGCAGGTCCGTAAAGGTTTAAGCGGTTATTCCAGTCATTATTGGCTGTTAAATCTGGTGATGGTCGTAAAGGCCCTGCCTGTTCCCTGTGCCTCAGAGGTCAGCTGATGGCCTGCTTTATGAGCTTGCAGTGCTGTGCATCACTGCTGGGCCACCCTCTCGTTCACGTCCCTTCCACGTTCTACCCCAGAGGTGTGACGGCTGGACAAGCAGGCTGCAGACCATCATGTATTTGTTTCCCATCTGCTTGGCTCACCTGACTCACCCCCCCCCCCAAAAAAATAAAGCCCCTCCAAAGTCCAACATTACACGTCGTGATACAGGGGTGGCTCTTTATGATTTGTGACTTCAGGTTATATTAAGTGACTAGAGTTGCATGGCCCATGAGGTGAAGGCAACAGTCATCATGGGGATGACAGGAGCATGCAATTCAGCAAATTTATGGAACATTTCAAGAAATTGTCATTTTTTACAATCCTGTAAGTGTGAGAGTGAGTTACTCGCACTCGTAAGTTGTGTCTTTTTCCCATGCCGTTTGTTGGAGTGAAATTCCCCAGATTATCATTCAGAAAGTGAATGACATAAATTTTATTTGACTTGTTTAAAGGCCTTTGGCTCATAATAAGCATTGTTATATGAGACTACTGCTTTAAACTGCTGTGCCACATCAGTTATGCCTCAAGGAGAGGAGAGGACAACTTCTGTCATTATCACTGGTTTTATTGAACACTCATTCATCACGCTGACGCATTATTCTCTGTAAAAACTATGAACATTTTCAAATAGACTAGAAAGTAGTCTGAGTCAGACTGAAAAAAAGGAACACCTATTTTAGCTTTTATTTAAGAAGTCTATTTACTCATGTGAAACTCTTTTTTTTTTTTTTTTAAAGGAAAGTCACGTTTAATGGCACCTCAGTGCACGAATATGGGAGATTGTTCTGTCTGTAGCAACTGCGTCCGCTAATAATTCATTGGCCTGCCAATTATTATTTCTCCTACAATGGGAGACAGGAAGGAGAAGAAAAGGCAGGAGTGGG
This sequence comes from Pterophyllum scalare, assembly GCA_024447675.2. Classification (NCBI taxonomy): domain Eukaryota; kingdom Metazoa; phylum Chordata; class Actinopteri; order Cichliformes; family Cichlidae; genus Pterophyllum; species Pterophyllum scalare. The sequence continues at coordinate 2,662 of JAMQGT020006494.1, forward strand.
AGGAAGTACAGTCTGCTCGCCTCTTGCTTAAGGACTGCTGCACTGCAGCCAGAGACACTTGGATGTTTTCCTCTTTTTCACCCTGTTCTTTCTTGAAGGAGTTTTTTTTTTTTTTTTTTTTGAGAGCTGCACACAGGCATGCTGTTTTTGCTGTGAAGTGCAGCCCCCTTTATTACCAGGCCTCTGGTGACCTCACCCTGCTGAATGAAGTCATTGACTGAACTGCAGGAAGACAAACCAGCGTTCCGGGGAATTAATCAGCTCCATCAGCGGCAGAGCTTCTGGGCGCTGGACGGCCATGCTGGCTTGGCTGGCTCTGCCGCCCCTGGGAGCGATGCAGGGTAGTTACCGAGTTGACAGCTAGCTGATAGCCCCGCGTCCTTCATATTACGAGCACATCAAAGGCAGGCCTCCCCGATAACGCGTCGGGGTTGAGGAGTGGAGAATGAGGCCTCTCACCACTGTCTGGATGAGTGCAGCATGACCTCATCCGTAACATACTCAGTCAGAGTTGGGATGATGGAGTGGACCGAGAGGCCATTGGGAGGGAAGCAATTTGGATGTTTAGCCACCTGAATCTCAGTTTTCTTAACATGCTGTTTCCCAGTGGTAAATAAAATAAAGATAATGATAATCATCTTCTCACCTATGCTTTCTGCGCTCACTTTTCCTCTGTTGCTGTCATTTGTGTCTACTCTGTTGCGTTCCAACCTGTCTGTGTAATTTACCTTATGTGTTGGCATGCTGCTCTGTCCAAAAATAAAGAGCAGACACCACCAATTAGAGAGACAATTAGACAGAGCCGAACCACTCGAGGGCTGCTGAGCATTCACAAGGCTGTCCTGCCTGCTTACTCGGTGTATTGGTGTAGCTTGTGTCGTGATACTTTTGGAAGTATACTCTTTGTGGCATGTTTATTGTTTTTACCTGACTTTGTGTATATCTCTGTGTGGATATGTATAGACTTTGAGCTTGACATTGGGATTTCCTGTGTTTGAATGTAGGAAGGTCGGGAGCATAAGTAAGGTGTTGTTTCAGGCCACTTTATGAGGAGCGCAACAGTGAAAAGCTAGTGAGCCCCTTGTCATAGATGAAGAGCCATTAGCTTGCCAGCCAGTGCTTTGTTATGCTAACAGTTCAGCACTCTATGCAGAAAATGACCTCCTTTTACCCCTTTTGAACAAAATAGACTTTATTATATCATTTTATTACCGTCTTTCTTGTCTGCGAAAGGCAGTCATTTGGTGATGTGTGATGGTGCGAGTGTGTTTGTGTGCGACTGAAGAGAGGCGGGGGTGCTTTGCGTCTGAATTCCTGAGCTGTGTGAAAAGGATCGCTTTCTTTGGGTCTGAATTTAATGAGATGATCAATGACCCTCAAGATTCACATTCACAACAGGGAGAGAAAAAAAAAGAATGAGGGAGCTGAAGACTCAATAGGTTTACTGCGATTGTATGTCAGCTGTGGTCCTCCTTTGAAAATGTGAATTGTTTTTGAAACATGAAATCCTTCTTTTTGATTGGCGAGGGTTGGATTTCCTTTGATGTAGCTGAGGCAGACAGAAGCAGGTCTAGGATTCTTTTTCAAGTTACTTTCTGTTTTAGACAAGACATTGGTCAATGATGAGTATGAGAGGCTGATTAGACAACGCGGGTTTTTATGCATGTTACTAGAGTGCATGGGTCACAGTAAAAGGGTCATTCCACCATCAGCAAATGGACTCTGATGTCTTAGCATAGCGTAGTGCTGTTGGACAATTTGTTCTGACTGATTTCAGCTAATTGTACTCACCTTCCCCTCTCCTTCCCTTTGAACTGTAAAGGTAAGAAGGGAATCAGAGAGGTAGCCTGGAAACAGTACTGACAGATAGGACTGTGTTCTCACTTTGAATTATGGAGCACACAGTTAGATGTCAAAATGTATTGCTTTTGAAATCGCACAACTCTAATATTTACCAACACTATCGGTGCACTTGTTGTGTTCTGCATATTAATTAGCCTGCATTCTATTTTAATCGTGGTATGTGATGCTATGCCGTGTATTTACACTAATAACTGGATTAAACAAAAAGAAAAGAAAAAACACACGCAGCGCTCGTGTGAAGAAAACACGATCAGCTCGACTAAATCTGACTTCTTGTCTCTTTGTGTTTACATATATTTTCTATACATACGCAACATGTGTGCACTTTTGCTATTGATGTGGTCCACATGTCATGACAGTGGAAGGACACTGTCCTCTGGTATGTTTTGTTGTGCCCTCTTCTTTAATTTGCCTATTGTGAGTGTGAAGGGGAGCCAGGGAGATGACATCATGCAGCAGGCAGTGTTTGAAGTGCCAGTCCTGAAGGAACCACTTATAGCAATTAGGATATCCTTGAACAAGCGTTTGCGAAACATTGGCTGGTTTTTGGCATTTGCCTCCCGTTCCTGCCTACTAACTAGCGAGGTTTGATCTCCCATAATTATCTACCCACCGGCTCCTCACTCCTGACAGCTCTCTCCCTGGAGAGGGCTGAATGCCGGGGCTACTCACTGATTGCATCAAAGTGTCAGAAATTGCAACATCAAAAATAATAACTGATATTCCGGCGGCAGGCTGCTCTTTGAATATTTCCTTTAAAACGCTCTCTAATTTGTGTCTCGCATGGTGCCAATGTGTGTGTGACTGTGAGAGCTTAAAGCAAATAAAAGCAGGGGAAGTGCATTCATTATTGAACCCCTATTTACATATGGCAGACTATTCTGTCTGAACTGGCATGAAATAGATATGCGTTTATTCTAGTGCTGCTTTTACCCCATCCTGCACTTCTTTCAGGACTTGCTCAGCATCTGTCCCTTTTGCTTCCTTCCTACTGACTTTGAAATATTTTTGCAGTGCCCTACAATACATATCTGGCATCAACATCTTAAATGTCCCCTCAGCAAAACTAACAAAAACTGACGAGGTGGTGCACTGGTAGGAATGTCCATCACAGAACCAAAACACAACATATTTGATCCAGCCCAAAGGTTCAAAGCTGCGTGTTAATGAATTGCAGCAAAGCATTGCTACAACTAGAATAAAAGTAGCTGCCATAATTAATTTAACCGTTAAAAATGTGAAATTAAAGAATTAAAGGAGACAAACTTTTGTTATTTTCACTCCTTTTCATGTCTGGTCACATTTTAAATATGGCAGGATAAAAGAAATTTAGACACAGTGAAGGATAAACTGACTTTAGATGAAAGCTAGATGGAATTGTTATTTCACACAAAAAGCGCCATCACAGCTATTCTCTGAGCCCTTATTTTCTTCACTACCGAATGCTCTTAGTGGAATGACCAGGACTACGCCATCCTCAGATAATACTCACAGAAATGTAAGCCAGTGTGCCGACAAACACATAAATATTCGGTCAGGCAGTTTGTCCAGAGGGTCCACTTGCAGCAATGTTAGCAGGCTCTTTGAGGGTGACATCCATATTTCAACACCTAGCTTGACTTCCCCGACCTTGCCAAGTTACACATTAATAACACATTTATAATAGATAATCTCTCTTTTGTTCGTACCTTGTACATCTTTCTGTTCAGTACTGATTGTTGTTAATTGTGGACATCAGACAAATAATTTCCTATGCCTCACACTTTTTATTGTTTCACTAAAGACCATTTGCATCACCTGCCCAGTGTCTAAGGACGGGGCTTGTTAGTGGTGAGTTTTACTTCAGTGAATTGAATGGGACAATTGTGTGTTAAAGCAATGAATTGAGATAGACAGTCAGCCAAGGTTTTTGCAAGGATGAAATTAAAATCAGCGCAGCAGCGAATGGGGCTGCTTTACCAGAATAAATTAATGCCTGAAGAGAGGGGAGAGGCAGGTTTGCTTTTGCAATGACAAATGTTGATTTCCCCCGAGGTAGTTAAAGTGATTTGACCCAGTCATTCTTTTAAATCACAGACAGGAGATGATAAATGTGCTACTAATGAGGCCTCTGCATTTTATCTCTCACTCTACCTCCTGGAGGATCACCCAGGCTCTCAGAGCTGCCATCTATGCCTTCGCATGCTTTTAAAAAGCACCCTTAGCCTCTCTAAATCCCAACAATGCAGAGTACAGAAAAAAAAATCTACATGTATCTCTTACATGCTGTGAAAGATTGTCAGAAAATTAAAATCAAACACGCAATCACATTGTTCTGCAAATGCGCCCTTTTTAAGAGCCCTGCTAATCTGAAAAAGAGTCACTGAAATTCAACCCTGTCAGCGTTTGTAGACATTATGATAATCTTCCTACCAAGGACCGCTTTATTTTTTTTTTCCGTGTCTTCCCTTCATCTAAAAGGTAAGCATTTGGCCTATATACAATGACAAAAACCAGAGCTCCAGGAGCTGTTAACAGCATTGCTCTCATTATCTGCAGCATTGAACATGTTGTGGAAGGAGACGAAGACTCTTTTCAGGTGCAGATGTAAAGCATCATTGATAGGGTGTGCTGCTTTCCTCCTTTACAGCTGGCCTCTGATCAATCAGTGCTGACAGGGCAGGGGCTTTGTGTGCCCCATAGCGGGACAAATGTCTGCCAGGGAGCGGGGCACACCTGAAAAGAGGAAGCGACACACACCACCCAGCGCCTCGCCTGCAGATTAGCCCCAGCCCGCTTTGATGGATTAGCATGTAGAAAAATTGCTTGATTATTGATATGAAAATGGTTTTGGGGGTCTTAAAGGGGAAGAGGATGGTCCTGAATTGGTGGGTTTCTGAGGAATGTGTGTGCGGCAGTAGTAGCGATTATCTACCTCACTTTCGCTTCACTCACCTGCCCCCCCTTCACCCTCACTCTCAGGGAAGAGTGGTACAAAGGAAAGATGAGGACATGGGGAGGAGGCAGAATGTGCCTGGGCTCTCTCCAGGAGAGACACAGTCAGCCGCCCTTCATGAAATATTGTTCATCATCATATTAACAGGGCTGAACGTGTGGAGATAAGGCCTGTCTAAAAAAGTAAGCAGAATGTCCCTGTGAGATATTTCAATCCTCACCCCACACCCCCATATTACCTTATTCATTCTTTCAGAGTGAATATGAAATGTAGCAGGACCATTCTCTCAGCCAGCCCAAGAAAATGATGACATAATCACCTCCTCTTTAATTGCTTGATTTGTCAATCCCTCACAATCCCGTGGTGCTGTCATATACGTCTCCTTTCTCCAGAATTCTTTTGCTGTCAAATGTTACCGTCAGCAACAGAGCAAGGCCTGGAATTTGCATAGTTCTCGATTATGTTCATTTTACAGTACACATTAGGTACAACCTTTGCAAAAATGTGCCAAGTTATAGCATATAAATGCACATATAAAAGGGCTCAGTGCGCAGCCTGTCTTTTATGACATAAATATAATCAGCCCCAGAGAGTGGCAATAGGGTGACATGCTGATAGCTGTTAAAACTGTGGCATCTTCTCCGTGCTGGTAACTTCAGCTTCGGTAGGGTATTTTTATAAGAAAGGTATTGTCAACAGCTGTTTAATTCTGAGTGCAGATCTGCAGAGCCGAGGTTGTAAAGTGAACAAAGATTCCCTTTCAGAGCTCCAATTATTATTACCATGTCTTGCTAAGGCACAAGGTGAAAGTCCTATAAATTTGATTGATGTAATTATGGTGCCCCTCAGTCAGTAAAGGAGGCGAGTAAAACTAATGCTTTTCATATAAGTAATTTATTCAATGCCAACTGATGCAGATTAAATAACTCTACAAAATTAAATAAGAGCTTCTCAAGTTTGCATCAGAAGGGGAAAATAAGATTTTTGATGTTGATGAATACTTTTTTTTTTTTTAGTTTACTGTCACCCAGTGTAGTCTGTGAACATAGGCATATGACTTCAAACTTTCCACTCATAAGGTGATTTGAATGAAAGTACTGGCCAAATACTTTATTATTATAACACCTGATTGTGCGATTCGGTTCTGAGCAAACGGAGATAAGGTATTTGTAAGAGCCATAGATTAACTTCCTGGTTACTCACATTCTGATCACAGGAAATTTGGCCCTGTCTGTTAAATGTCATCCATGTCCGATGGACGGGATGTCGCTCTCCCACAGCTCTGCCCTATTACTGCATATGTAGGCCTCTTGGAGGAGCAGCGCCTGACTAATGGAAACAGTGTGTGCACAGACTGAACTGTAGAACTTTGGTGACCAACGCAAGTAACGCAAAAAGTGTGTGTTTTACAACCCCTCATGTTAAGGTCCAGTCGTAAACTGAGAATTTACGCCCTTCATTAGGGGTAATACAATGCACATAACTCTAACGTATAACAATTTGGGAGAGCTATAAAGTAACCATTTTATACCTTCTCAAATCTGTGACTTGTAGGTGACCCTAGTAGAATGAGTGTTAGGGCAGGTAAATTTACAATGACAGCATATTCACTCTGATAGGCCCCTGCATTTTTAGGGAATTAAAAGTGCCAAAATACAAAATGACTTAAATATCATTTTTATGTACCCCATCAGGAATATTAGTCTCCAAAGCATAATTTACAACTTGTAACTCAAGTTTTTTTGTTCTAGGAGACTTTACATTGATTCAAGTCTTTAATTTTATAGGCAGTCAGGGAAGGATAGAAACCCACCTCTGTTTTCCTGGTTGTTTCTTACTCTAAAACTTCACCCAGTCTGTCCATTAACATGATATATGAAGTGTAAAGAAAGCTCAGGTAAAGGTATTCGAAATTAACCGACTGTTCATAGAACTTTACAGTACTGGGCCTTAGTGGGTGTGCAAGGCCTTTTGTTTTACTCTGACCACATCTGTAGAAAAAGGTTATAATTAATCACAGTGGGCATGTGATGAGCATGCACTCGGTTTGAGGCTCTACTGTACAGGTAAGCAGACGGAGCATATGGCAGGAGGGGAGAGTTAAAATCAAATACATTTGATAAATTTGTTAATTTTACCCCATTTTAAAGCACGGGTGTGTTTGCTTGAGTACGGTGCTACAGTTGTGAAAGAAACACTCTGGCTGCAGTTCATTATTCTTCTGTGCAGCATGACACAGTCAGTCACCTGACTACCATCAGTGTCAAAAGGTGGCACACACTCAGCGGGGGTTCCAGAGTGGAGCCCATTGATGAGATGAAACAGGTTGACTTCTCCCTTGGTCTGAAGTGGAATGAAAAACAAATGTCATGGAGGGTGACAGAGAGCGTCTGTGTCTTATCAGCCCGGCCAATGTGAGTGATGGCTCTTATCTGCCCCCCTGCTCTGCGGCTGTTTATTATCCTAAGGTGGCAGGGCGGTGCTGGGAAGAGAAGAGGACTGGGAGCCCCTTCGTGATCCATCACTCTGGAGGTCCCCTTACCCTCTTATCTGACCGCTACATGGATAACTGCAGCTCTTGTTTACAGACATCAGCCCATTTGAATGAGTAGCAGGCGCAGGAAACGATTCCTTTGCACTCTTTATCAGTCCAGGTGAGTTATAGGGTGGATGGAGTGTGCCGCATCATTTTCTTTGCACATCCAGACAAACACATGCACAAACACACACACACACACTCAAAATTGGGCCAACATGCACACACTAATGTACGCTAGTATGCACACACATGCACACATGCGAGCATGCACACAGACACCCGTATAAACACATGCCATTCTTCTCTTGTGTGAAATAAATGGAGGTTGAAGGAAAAAAGAAGCAATAGTTGGTGAATGCAAGTCAGCACTCCTCACACAAGAGGATAAGCTTGTGTGTGGCCCAGTTTATCTCTTTTCATGAATTACATTCATTTCTGTTATCATGTTTTTTTTTCTTGGTTATCTTAGCCAGCATGTGTTGTCAGTGTATACAAGAGTGAGTGTTGATATGAAAAAAAAAGGAAATTATCTGCGTCTGTGGTGGTCAGTGGGTGCTCCATTGAGGTTATAGCATTACAGAGCGTCATATCCTGAATAGGAAGTGTTGTTCCTATATTTACTTGTGTTTTTGAAAGGAAAGCCTCAATAAAGATGACTGTTTTTTCACTTGTTCCATTTCCTTTCACCATCTCTGTTGGGATATTCCTGGATCTCCCTGGCAGGGCAGAATGTGTAGGTTTCCATTTCAAACAGGGCTCTCGTGTCCATCACATCACCAGGGGTCTCTCCTAAAATACATACCTTCTGTCAGAGCTTGGGGATAGATGGTAGATGGAATGAAGCAATGGCAGGAGGGGGGGGGGTAGTGAGGAAGAAGTGTTTAAGGCTACTGAGCATCTATTCCCTTGGGGTTCAGTGCCAGGCAGGATTTCTCCTCAGATCCAAGTCAGCTCTCACTGAAGCTAAGTTTGTTTGAATATACGGAAGGGGAGAGGATGCCTGGAGGCCATCCCCAGTGAACTTACATACTAAATCCCAGTGAAATCTCTCCTGTCGCCACCCCTACCAACTAAAAGTGACATGGTATAACATGGGCCCCCATTCTGGTTCTAGCTTGCAGTCAACAAAACAAGAGCATCATGAAAGATTCTAATTACAAACCACCAAAGACAGGCAACCATCATGAGGTGGGAGCGGGAAGTGCCAAAGTGCCGGAGTTGGGAGTGGGTATGGGGAGGTGGTAAGTGAGGGCAAGGGAGAAGGGAATGTAAACATAAAATCCTGTGCTCTCATTAAAGAGTTGTGAAAAGGCCTTGAGCTCAGTGCAGCATGCAAGGCTGTGCCAGTGGAGATGCCATTGTAACGATGAACAGGGCTCTTTAGACATGGGCCAAGTCATGTGCTAAGACTGGACTAAAAAAAGATGGGGTAATAAGACAGATAACAATGCAGTGGTTAAAGTAATGGCTTCATAACATTAAATGACTCCACACCCGCTCTACACACACAGTAACATCAAATGTCACTGTGTATCTTCCCTTTGTGTTTATAGTACGACCCAGCATCAAACTTTGCGTTAAACCTGCTATTTTAGTCCTTAGGTGCTTTGAGGAGTGCAGAAAAAAAGCTCATCCTTTTGACATGTCCTTGCCTATAGACTTGATTGCTTACCAGAAGCCCTTGAATAAATGCGTACATCCAGAACATAAAATCCAATACTGTCCCATAAAACCTTGACTGTCCGGTTAAGGCCTGAATTTCCTTGTAATACTTAGAAATCAATTTGAGCAGTAGTTTTTACCCTCAGGACTGAGGTACTACTTCTAGGTCTTGAAACACACACACAAAAAAAAAAAGTATTATGAAAATTCATTAGAACACGTTCTTTAGTGCTTCATGTATATTAAAGCAAATTCTGACTTCATATCCTGCATCTGACATGTTTGAAAACTGAGGTTCATGACTGAGGCTACGTGGTGGAGAGGAAACCTGACTAAGAGCTCATTCTTGCTACTGTAAGAGTAAGGAAAAGCTAAACGCTTCAGCCTGATGCTTACCAGAACGTGATCTGTCATTTCTCCCATGCCTGTAGAAAACGCACCATAATGGTTATGTGTCCACTCTGACACTGGCCAACTCTTTAAATCATTCTTTATTACAGTGTCACCAGAAATGATGAAGAAATAATATGTTTTGGTCTTTCTTGTCATTCTATTATAGTGACTCTGGCTAATGCAAAAGCTTAGTGCCACCAAACAGTAATTTATTGTAATTTGTCTGTGATTAATTTATAATGCAAAAGCACCATTTATAAACAGGCATGATCCTCCTCAACTTAATAGTATTCAATTAATCATAGGCCTGGCCCAGTTGCCGCCAAAATAATGGCAATTTAATAACAGTGCTTATAGCACTGCAGATTACAGAGTATTTATAAATGTCACTGGCTAGCCTGTAATACACAGTGACAGGGAAACATGTGCAGGGCCCAGCAGTGTCTACTCCTATGTAATGCAACAAATGTACCATCCTCATAGCAAAGAGGCTATGAATAACTGTGATAATCACTGCACAATGGCTTCATTTATCAATGTATGAGGAGCACAAATGTTGAGGTGATTAGCCTGCCTCTATTTTCTGTAGTGAAGGTTTGTTTTTGCCAGAGTGTTGGACAGAATGATGTCTGCAGAATGATGTCACAGGTGAGTGTTAAGCTTCCTGACTGTATGTTCCCCTCTAGCTTTTTGTATCGTATTTGACACATAAAGAGCTGCACAAGTCCACGTGACTTTGACCTAAAGTCACAAAGATTACCATGGTCTCCCTTGCTAGTTTGTTCATAAAAAGTATATTACTAATACATTTAATTTGCAAAAGTTTGTAAAACTGGTGCAGATCACATCTTCCCCCCCATTTTTCAGGAAACGTAAAAATGTAGCTGCATCAAAATATATGCAAAAGAAAAAAAGGCTCATTCAAGAATGCAGTGCAATGCAAATTTCATCTTTCCAATTTATAGCACACAGTGAACAAGAATTCACGCTTAATGAAAAGTCATGCTTTCACTTTTGGTAATAAAACATATTTATTGGCTTCTTTATCTGCTTTTGAATAAGTTGTTATTTGAAATGATTAAGTTCACGTTTCTTGAGCACATAATGATAAACAGGCCCTTTATCTGCTGGCATTAATATTTCAATAGGGCATGCCATGTGGATTTTCTTTTTTCACCACAGACAACCTTTAATATAGTTGTGTAAATTTGTACTGCTTCATGCAAAAGTGACCCTTTACAAATGGAGTGAACCTTAGTAAATCTGGTTGAATTTCCAATTAACCACAGTTGTTATGTGTCCTCCTCCTTATTTGTGTGAGCAAAAAGAAACGAAGGACTGAGAGAATGAGCCTCACGAGACACAAACAGCATCTTTGTCACCACATTTTAATAATCTAACATCAGAAATGTGATTAAAAATATTTTTTAAAAAAAGAAGAAATAGATATGATATAAGTGTAAACAGCTGAGCTCCACAAAAAGTATCTTAGTGTAATAGTGTAGTATCTTGCCCCTTCTTGCATGTCTCCAAATGTTTGCCTGTCTCAAGAAAAAAAAATTACATAAAAGTAAATGGGAAAGGTAAATATAAAGATTCCAGTAAGAGTATAAGGTGTGGCCAGAGTATGTCAGAGTTTGTGCAGTCAGCAGGGTGACAAACAACTTCCTGGCATTGTTGGCATAAGAGAAAGTCATCATAAATGTTTTAATATGAAAGTAGCGTTTGGTGGGGGAAAACAATGCTAACAGACACTAAGAATAGCTTGGGTGTTGGAAAGAGATGACTCCCATCCTGAGGGAAAATTCACTGCAATTATAGCCTCATTTAGAAGTAGTTGGTGGTCCTTAATTTGATATGGACTTGTTTAGATGTAATTTTCTTAGTATTCATCAGTTGCATATTAGTTACACACTTGCACTGTGTGCAATGCTAACATTTAAATCTGTGTAAACAGCTGATGAGAAGACAGATGGGCTATGGGAATTTGATCTCTTTGTTGGGGGGTGGGTGGGAGGTTCTGTCCTAACCAAGTAAAAGTGTGAGATGGCTAGGGTGACAAATGGAAAAAAGAGAGAGAGAGAGAGGGAGGGAGAGGGAGAGAGAGAGGTTGCTCTGTGGAGATGTGAAAGGAAGGAGGTAGTGGTGGAACTGACCACCACTGGGACCAGAGAAAGGTCATGGTGAAATGGAAACTGATTCTCCACCCTAAGTCCCTAGATAATATCCAGTAACTCTGCTTTTCTATCCTTCTGTACAACGGTGTTGCACTGCCTCTACAACCCAAACTGTGTGCAACACAGACCAGAGACTATTGAGTGATGGAGACAGTCGGTCACCAAATCTGCTGGGGTGCATCTTTTATCTTAACCAATGGAGGGACTGTGTGACTGTGTGCATTTGCTTGCAAAGTCATTATTTCCGACAGCCTTTATGCTACAAAATATGACTCTATCAGAGGTTCTGACCCGAGTTACATAACAGGAATGCAGTGTTCTGCAGTGTTCCTGAATTCTTGCTAACCTCTTCAAAATATTTTCAGGGTTGATCTCAACAGAACCATCACATCACCGTTAGCCTAAAGGAAACCAACCAGCGAGTGAAGGAACTTTTTCACAGTTAGGTGCAGAAATATGTGAGGAGCTACTGTCGGTAGTGCTAGGTTATCTTGTCTTTTTGTTTGTTTTTTTTTCCCAAAAAAAAAGTTAAATTCACACTCTATCTACTGTATAACAGATGAAAAATCTTCAATTTCAGTTCAATTAAATTGTATTTATATAGCATTAAATCATAACACGTTATCTCAGGGCTTTTACATTTTAAGGTTCAAAACTTGCAACATTAGAAAAAGAAAAAAAAAATTCCTTGTGCACACAAGTTGCACAACAAAATTTAAAATACAGTCCTTCAAAGTGCGCCAGACAATAAATAATAAAAATATAAGTAGTAAAATAATAAAACATAATACATAATAAAAATTAAAATGAACAAATTAACAAAATCTATGATTCTGCCTTTGTCATAAATGCTCCTAAAATCACCAGTTAACCTAGAACGCATGCATGTCTTTGGACTGTAGGAAGCTGCAGCACGTGCTATATAGCATTAGCTGATAACTGGGCACTCGAACCTCATGTCCCAGTATGGCAACGTCTAGTCTCCCTCCCCCAAAACATACCAACATGGTGCCAAACAAAACAACAATGCAGAGGCTTCAAAATGCCAAGTGTTCCAAAGTCAGTTGGTGACATCGTATTGACTACATCCATCTTTTGTATACAATGTAGAGTAAAACTGAAACTGTGCATCCTGCTACCTCTGGACTGTCATAGTTTAGGGTTTCTAAAAATAACTTTTTATAGCTGGGAACCTTGCTTTCCAAAGTCTCATGCATGTTTTTGTCCTGATAAGGCCAAGTCTTCATTAGAAAGTTTTCCAGTTTCCACTTTCCAGCATCCCACAATGTACTTTGTCAGCCATGGGCTGAAGGATGACAGTAGGATATACATGTAATTACCGGTCAGATAGGCCAGAGAAAACTTCCAATTTTGGACATTGTTTTTGCAAAGTTACAGACAATTCAGCATTAATTCTAGTTGCCTCTGACTGCCATAATCAGTTGTCATTGCCACCCACATGAATCACAGTCTTACTATATTTATGCTTATTCTTAGCCAGTAGTCAGAATGCTCTTGCCATATGGATAGATTAAACTATGGTCACTGAAATCTTAAACTTTCCATTTATTTTATGCTAGTGTATTTATTTGAAATGTGAACTGCCTGTTGGTGTGCCACAAGCTTCTGTTTAGGGTTTTGCTTCCCTCTTACTGTCACCCAGCTGGATCCCTGCTCGCTCAGGCTGTTGTAACAGGGTCTAAGCTAGACCCTGGGTTGGCCACACTGACTTCTGTGGCTTAATTAACTAGTTACTGCAATTAATGGTTTGTTTTCTATTCTGCATGATCATGCTCAATAAGCCTATCCCCCAGTGTTACAAAAGCACTAAATCTATCAGAAATACCACTACTGCTATAGGAGACAGAAGTGAACCTTAAACATCGAGCATGGATAACTGGAATTGCACCTGGGATTATATTAAAAGTATACATTTACTATAAAATTAGCAGTACTATTGTACAAAACAAAATGCATATGTAATCATTTAAAATTAGCCTCTACAGAAAGTTATAATGATGTTTAATGAACTTTTTGCTAAACTGTTTTTGCTAAAATAGTATGCTAAAGTACACTTACATCACACTTCAGCCAGAAGTTAAATTACCACTCATTACTCATTTAATTATTTTCAATAAAAATGTTGTTAAAGTTACTGCAGTAGCAGCATAGCTGAGACTGACTACATGCCGTGGAGCACCTTTTTAAAGTAAAAAAAAAAAAACCCATGCATAGTCAATAGTCCAAAAGAAAAAAAACAATAAAATTAAATAAAACTGAAATGAAATAGCTCATCTAGCTCAATATCCATCACAATTCGCAAAGTACAACAAATACAAATAGTACTGAATGTTTCAAGTTATGTGATAAGTTCTTGTCATTGGTTGGCTGTAATTAAAATCCACTGAGGATGACAAATGTGACCTTTACCTTGACCTTGAGCACAAGTTGGGTGAAGACCCATCAGGTGATCGCTGTGTGTAAGTTTGGTTAAATTCTGAGCAGTGTTGTAAAAGGAGTAGTGATGAATTGTGAATGAATGGACAGAGGATGGAGATCTCACCATGGTATGAGCTCATTGGTCCTTCGGCCACATGGGCTAAAAATAAATACAGATCATTTTCCTACAAAAACACAGCTGTACCAGTGTCTCCATAGCTGGGATTGGTAACACATGGTACGAAATCTTACACATGTTAAGTCCAAACTAATTTGATTTCAGAAGCACCGAGCCTACAAATAAACATATATATGAGATTTCTCAATGCAGCCTTAATGACTCCAAAAGCTACAGTTGTCTTCAAAAGTTTCCATCATGGGCATGAATGTCTTTGTGACTGGAGGTTTTAATGATTTCTTTGAACTACTCTTTTCTTCAGGGTGGAATGATTGTACAGCATACATCTTTAATCACTTTAAAAAAACAAAAATTTGGTGGACTAGTTTGAATTTATTTTGGATTTTCGCTTAACTACACAGGGTCAAAATTATACTTAAAGGCTCAAAAACATACATACATTTACTTAAATCTTTTAATATGTGGCTGAAGGTTTTACAGTGTCTTTTAACTTGACAATGCCAAGGCCTATTAACTTCTCATTAGTGATCATGACTGGTAGTTTCTCTTTGCCAGCATAAAAATGATTTGTTTGACAGCACTAATTGGACTGAACAATACTCAGAACAATGGGAAAGTCCAAGGAACTGAAAAAGTAATGAAGAGAAGGAAGTGAAGATATAAGAAGGAGAATTGTAGAGCTACACAAACAACTGCAGATTCCAATTAATTTCAAACAACTGTACACAACCACAAGTTACTTGGATGTGTCGCCAGTTTGCCAAGGACTGGAAGAAGACCCAAACTGTCATCCTCACATGAAAGGAAATTGGTTAGGAAAGTCAGCAACAACACAGGAACCACCGAGGCTCAAACCTGCCGTGAACTGGTAACCGGTGGAACACCAGCATCACTGTCCACAGTCAAAAGAGTTTTATATTGGCACGGATTGAGGGGGTGCCAACCAAGAAAGCAGCTTCTCCTCCAAAACTGACGCTGTCAAGCTGAAATTTGCAGCCTCCCACATGGATGATAGGAGAAAGGTTTTATGGTCAAATGAGACAAAGATTAAGCTATTTGGCCACAATGACAACAGGCATGTTTGGAAAAGGAAAAGTGAGGTTTTCAGACCTAAGAACACTGTACCAACTGTCAAGCATGGTGGTGGTTAGCATCATGCTCTGGGGCTGTTTTACTGCCACCGGTACTGGTACACTGTGCAAAGTTGATGGAATAACGAAGAAGGAGAACTGCCTTCAAATTCTTCAAACTATATACCAACACACCAGTCAGGATTAATCTTAATCACACTGATTAGTGAGCTGTTTTGTTTTTTCAGAGATTAGCCTAACCCCCTGATATCCTACCTCTGACTCTTCACTACCCTCCTGGCTCTTACTAAAATAATTAGTAGACTCACCAGCACCACTAGCACCAATTTTCACCAAACGAGTTCAAAATTTCAAGACCTTGCTTTGCTAAAAATGTTTCTAGTAGACATAGGATGTCACAGTTCTCCAGAAACTTGTGCACAACCATGTAGTGAGTATTATCCGCTGTGCTCTAGCCCAAACACAGGCAACAACAGTTGCATGACAAAACACAAATTATCATTCAGTGACACTAGTGAGAGTCCATAGCACCAGCAGCTACACACCTTACTGCAGAAGATGCAGCATTTGACCCAAGAACTCCAGTCCTATTTAACCCATAGTAACACGGGACATGTGCACCAAGTTCGGGATCATACATTTCACCAGTCTCACTGCAGTCAGAAGGTACAATCAAGCAACTGTATCCACTGTGTACAATGCCAGTATTCTGCTAGGTCACCTCATGACCAAAGTTTAAATGTTGTTCACAGTAGGTTCAGGGCTTAAGCCTCGAAAGCACATTCCATTTTACTTGACCTCTCTGAACAATCAATAGCTCTGCAACGTCCCGATTCCTGAATGAATGACACAACTTTAAAAAG
Organism: Pterophyllum scalare; assembly: GCA_024447675.2. Classification (NCBI taxonomy): domain Eukaryota; kingdom Metazoa; phylum Chordata; class Actinopteri; order Cichliformes; family Cichlidae; genus Pterophyllum; species Pterophyllum scalare. The sequence goes on from JAMQGT020006494.1 coordinate 18,763, forward strand.
CCACAAGCAATGTCAGCTTTGTCCTACTTTCAGCCCTCTAACATCTCACACCGGGGAAGGCGGCAAAGAATTCAGTGAACTGTAAAAGAGGCAAGATTACTTTGTGAGACATTTAAAGGTCCAGTCTTTACAGTTACAATGATGTGGTAAATAGCCATCATAATGAGTAGTGTTTTACAGAATTGCTCCTCATTTTAACTTTCACGGATGGTTTGAAGATCTCCTGCAGCAGTAAGTGCCCCTTTGTCAGATGTTAATCAGTGTTTGGGAACGTTTTGGGCACGTTAAACATTGTTAAACAAGTGTAAAGGGCAGAGTCAGCAAGAACATTACCAAATCACATATTGCAATGACATATCATTTTTGCAATGACATCATTTTTAGGGAACTTTTTAAGGAATCACTTCATGCAAATATGACATTGTAAAGAGTTTTCAAGTACTAATTTACTGTTATTTTTGTGCATAAATACAAAACAATTTGCAGGATGTTTAATTCTGTTGTCACCATATGTTTATGTGGGCTTAGTTTCATAGCACCACATTGGCTCTCTCTGTTCTTTTTTTTTTTTACATACATGTCACAGAACACCATCGTGGACTTTTCAGTGTGTATGTGCATTTGTCAACCATGCTTTCCACCCCCTTCCCTTTAGACCCTACAATAAAAATAACATTTAGAAAGTTACCCAGACCAAACCATTATGGGACATTTGCTGCCAACTATCCAGAAAATGTGTTTCTGGTTCCTTAGACTATTATATGGTTTTCACCAGCAAGGGGCAGAGAGGTTGGCTGGCTTCCTGATAGAGATTTATACAGGCTTCATGGTTCTTTCTTGTGTGTATGTGTGCTGGGGGTGTATTTCAACATGCACATGTGAACATTAAATATACAGTAAATTTTCCACTGGGAAAAAAAATGAGGTCAAGTTGTTCTTTAGCTCTAAATCCTTGTATGTCTTGGTGACTTGACCATTGTTTTAGTTGCTATACGTCTTGTATTGTCTTCAGTATAATTGAGAGTTGAACATTGGTGGAGAAGTATTCATCAACTGCTGGATTTAAACACAGATTGCACCAGCAAGGTGTTGATAATGCTCAAGATTAATGGCTCAGCCATGGATAATCACCCTCATCCCCCACTTTTCTGCACAGCAGTAGCAGATAGAATTGTTCAACTCCTTACACTGGTGCTCATAAGATGAATGGTACACATGGTCTTGTCAAATAAGACACACTCTTGCTCACTCACACAAGCTGATCATCCGCATGCAGTCGCACACATACAAATACACAAGGCATGTTAATGAGGCCCACCAGGCTGTGCTATGTAGAAATCATGAGAGTCGACTGTTCACTGTGAAGGAGGCGCGCACACTGTGAAAGCAGCCTTCACTCAAATCTATTTCATCCTGCTGTTTCCCCCATCATCTCCATTATCCTCCCCTGTGTTGCAGATCTCTTACACTTCTTTCAGGCTATTCCCACTTTGTGGCCATATTTTACTCTGGTCTGGCTTTTTGACATGCGTGCAAATTGGCAAATTACAGGATGCCGAGCTGTCACTAGTCAAATTCATGTGGTCGCAAGGGGTTTGTGGAAAGTGGAGAGTTAGGGAGGTGTTGCTGAGGGGGTTGGGCAGATCAAAGATGACATTAGCTCTGCCTGCACTGGCCTAACATTGTTAATTCTGACCACTTGATTGACATTCACTACTGTCGTGATTTGAAAAGGCCCTTCGTTTTGTGGTGCTTTAGGAGGCCTTCCCTCCTCCCATAGCTCTTTTGAGTCTGTTTTTCCCTTTATGTTTTCCCTTGTTTTCACTCTTTGCCTCCACTACCTTATTTGCATCAGAGGCTGGGAGGTTTCATATTGTATGGAAGGGAATCAGGGACTCCTAGACTAACCTCCTTCATTCCGTTTACCCACCCTCTATCAAACACTCTTTGTCTCATCCACCCAGGCCAAATTGTGGGCGCAGCATGCCTCCTGCCTGGTGCTCCTGGCTGGGATGGATCTGGTGTTTCAGGGCGGGCTGCTGAGATGAACAGCGTGAATGTGTTTTTGTAACTAGGCATGGCCAGGCTAAAGCAGCAGCCGCATATCTGTGTCTAGTTCATCCAGTTGATTCACCAGGAAAGGATGTCTCACTTCAAGGGAACAGGAAGCCGCCATGGAGGATGAGATTTCTGGGTAAATAGCCAGACTAGAGACAATGTCTCCTGTCCCTCTGACATGGGCTGAAAGACAGGGAGAAACAGAAATTAAAGAATGAAGGCAGTTCATCCTTTATACAGTCTTTGTAATTTTTATTTCTATAAAAAAGGAGTCTAAGCATGTTTGTGAGAAATTATTTCACTTTCTGTTAAAGTTATCCCTCATAAAAGACTATTCAAAATAACCCCCAAACTAGACATTTCACATGTGGACCAGAACAGACCTGTTTCCCCTGTAGATAAATGCCCCCTCTTGCTTTAAAGTGGTTAGAACATGATCTTAGTCTGATTAATTACACCCCTTGCTGCTTTCCCCTCTCTTTGCACTCTTAGCTAATGGATAGTGTTTATGCTGAAAGTATAGTCGTGGTTTCAGGGGGCGGGTTGGTGGTAGCAACACTGAGTCTTCGTGTGAGGGGAGCAGTTTTAATTAACGTGGAGACAACACCTCTCTCCCTGCTCATCTTTCACCTGAGAGACATGGGGGAACTCTGACACCAGCCCCGCATGCCTCTGATTAAAGTGGGGCCTCATTTACCGTTGCCTGCTGTCAACAAAACACCACTAATGGCATTATGCCCAAGCCTGGGGGCAGGCCCAGGGACTATCCCCTCCCAGGTTCAAATGAGAGAAAACAAAGTTTGCCTAATCTCTGATACAGGAGCTTAATCTCTCTGTGATCTTATCTAGGAAAGGCTTCACATGTTAGTGGACACGACCCCACCAAGATGGACAGGACTTAAATGGGTAAAAGCTAAAGTGTTATTTTTCTTGGAAAAGTGGGGTTTGTTTGAGAGTCGGTATTTAAAGGTGGCTTAGCCTTCTTAATAGTTTGGCTGAGGCAGCATTCAGAAGTCAGCCACTGACCCTGTACTGGCAGGGAAGTATTTGCACTTCTTTCATCACCTGATGGATGTTGTTGGCATGGATGTTTCTTGCATTCTGACAGTGACCTCATACATGTCCGAATCTTCGTTCATCACTTCGTCTATATATAGATGAGAGTCATTGTTCAAATAGCTTGGGTTGTCCCTTTGATGCTCTGGCAGAACAAAGCTGCTCTGTCCTTACACTCTTAGAGAACACTCCAACCCAGAATCCTGAACATGATGCATGTGTCAGCCAGTCTATTAACTCTTCCACACTCCCCATGTTCTACATGTTAAGTGGATCTAGTACATATGACAGGTTTCAATCTAAAACCCTTTGTTGATTTGAAATCATATAAAAATCGAAAAATTCATCTCTCATTCGTTAGTTTTACATTGTACATGCATTCTTTAACATCGTGTCATTAAATCTTTTTTTTTTTTTTACTTTTGCTTTTAAAGTTTTTAATCACCAGCTCTGCCACTGACATTCCCTGTGCTGCTGCCCCATTGTAAATTTTGAGAAGTTAGAAAGTTAGTATAAAATTTAATGCTAAAATCTTCATCACTTTTCTTTGGTGTGCATTGTACTTTTACAGTCTTCTTATTAGTTGCCATGAAAGGAAACTTTAACAGCAGTTGTTTTGTTGTTGTTGTTTTATAACAAAAGCCATTAATTTGGACTTTGCCTTCACTTTTACCTTTAGTAGCTACATGCATTAGACCTAAAACCCAATAAAATATTGGGGTTATTAGCGTAATGATTAATTAGGAAAGTTTGTTTCTTGTAAAGTGACAGCTCTTCTTTAAGGAGTCCTGTAAACGTTTATAGGACCGTACAACTGACCTCAAATTGGAAATTTGTGTTGGAAGCCTCCTGGCTCACCATTACAGCTCCTGACTGTTGTTAATTTTATATTTGTCCAATAAAAGGCAGTGGGGGGATTACAGTATTTTGCCCCATGAACTCCAATTTTCTTGACTTCTTTCATGCAATTCATCACATGAAAGAGAGGTAGTCAATAAAAAAAAGACAAATCAAAACAGTAAGATTTCTTTATTTGCTTATATATATATATATATATATATATATATATATATATATATATATATATATACACACACACACAATGGGTTCAAGTTTTTTGCTTATCACTTAACATACTTTATAACTTGAAATATTGCATTTACATTCAGAAGGCACACAGCATCAATGCACACCTCCCAATGACATCACGTTATGCCGGCCAAGTTTGCTATTTAGCCAGGTGACTTTTTGCTTGCACAAATACAAGGTTAAACAATTTTGTTGTCTACTTTTAATCAAGGCAGCTCATGGCCTGTTTAATCAGGCATAAGAACATGTAATGACCTAGTGGCAAAAATCTGTGTTGTATTTATTTGTGTACGTCTGTTAGGGCAGGCCGACATAAAGGCTTCTGTCTGGCTGCCTTTTCTTAGCTGTTTATACTGAAGTCAACGTAACATGAAGAGGCAGAGGAGGAAGTCGACAATGAAGCATCTTGATTACCGCCCTGGGGAGACTGAACTGTGGAACCACTTAAAAGATAATGCCCGAATGATGTTTTTTAAACTCTGGCTGCCTATTTTGTGAGCTGAAACAATATCAATGATGTAAAGGAAATGGGACCTGAATGGCACTGTTTACAGTTGTTGGATGTTCACACATAAGCAGCAAGTTCCAATATAAACATCCACTTAGTGCATGTAAATCTAAGGGCTATTAATAAGCTCTTTTATCTTCTCTTCTGGAGAGTGGCTCTGCAGGCCTTAGGGTAATCTGGCCTTCACTAAGGAGCTCTCCAATGTGTCTCTTTTCTCTCTGTTTCTCTTTAGCAAAGCCTGTGCCTTTGGGCAAAGAAACTCATTACCAAGCTTTAAACACCTCCATTTCATAGTGCCTACTTAAGGAAAGTTTGTTATAGCCTTGTATTTACACTTGTGTCTAATCCACCGACTGCTGTGTATACCTGCATTCTAGATACCTGTATTCTAGACATATTTAAACCTTGCCAACCTGCCAATGTCTCTGTTGACGTTGAAGTTTTTTTTTATTATTATTATTTTGACTGAAGGTTTCCCTGGCTCTCCACCAACCGATCCCTTCTGTCTTGTGTTACGGAGAGGACAGTGACAGCGTTCATATGGTTGCATCTCCCTTACATATTTTTTCCCTCTGCAGACTGATGAGTTCTGACGGAGCGAATGCCTTTGTCTCGCATTCTTTCTCTCAAGCAGACCCCCTTTCAACTGTTGTTTTTCTTATTCTTGTCGACAGAAAGTTGTTTTTGCTGCCTCCCTTCCCTGCATGTCCGTGACAGGCATACTTCCTGCATAGTGTGTGTGTGTGTGGGGGGGTTGTGTGCATAGGTGTGCGGGCACGCACGTATATGTGTGCGCATGTGTGTCTTTGTCCCAATGTATGTGTGTATGTACGTATGTGTGCATACTTCAGTGAAGTAGAAGCTGCTTTCATGTCAATGCCAAGTGTGGAGAATGGTTCCGCTAGTGAAGGACAGCTTCTCTCACTGCACTGGGCTTCCCACTCCGTTCCGAAGAGCCAAATGCCTTTATCTGATGTTGGATCTTTGTTATTTGTCCATGAAACTACAACTGAGAACATCTTATACCTCTGGGACTGGCTGAGTGATCTCCTCCATACCACCATGTGGACATGAACATAAATGGAACAGTTTAGTCCTTTGCCATCCTATATTGTCATTAACTTGCCACCAGCCTCTTCCATCGGCTGCCTTTGAAAAATCAAATATAGTTGCACACAAAGTCTTAGTAGGATGGCCATATAGGCAATATCCTGTTTGGCCTGAGGCTCGCTGTCATCATTCCAGAACTTCAAATTTTTGTGTCACCATGTCACACCTAAAGTAGTTCCACATTTCAGTCCTACATCCTTGAGACTCGGAGTAGCTTTGTGGCTTCTGTTTGCAATCCCAGCTGCCATCTTGAGTTGTGTGTTTCAGCTACTGTCTTGTGGTTTGCTCTGGTCTCAGGTCCCGAAGCAGATGGCAGCACAGTTTAGCATGTGCGGCACACTGGTGGCACCAACTTCCCTATCAGTGACTAGGAAGGTGAAAAGCTTTTAAACAATACTAGTAAGTATTGTTTCCTTACTAGGTTGTTGTTGAAGCTCATCTGATCTCCCAAAATCAGTAATACACAACATCTTTCCAATTGACAGTTTCCTCTTACTTTATTGGCTGGATTCCGCTTGACTTTAGAAACATCTATCTATCTATCTATCTATCTATCTATCTATCTATCTATCTATCTATCTATCTATCTATCTATCTATCTATCTATCTATCTATCTATCTATCTATCTATCTATCTATCTATCTATCTATCTATCTATCTATCTATCTATCTATCTATCTATCTAGATTTTAACACGTGTTTATAATATTTATGAAATACTTGATTTAATAAAAGAGTAAAACAAGGATGAGAGGAAGGCGGTTACATTCATGTTGCCTGCAAAAGCAAATGCTTTAATAATCGTTTCCAAATCAGAAAGAAAAATGTGAGCCTTTTATCATCACAGTGGAAAACTGCAAATATTCCACCAGATCTTACACAAATAAAAACAGGATGGCCATCTCAGTCAGAAGCTACTAAAAGGTTTGCTGTCTCGTTTCTTTCTACACTGAAACTCTGTTTCCCACTTGAGATGGAAAGTACAGTCTAGCTGCCAAGGATAGATGATCCAGGAGCATGCTTTGATATCTGCTCACATACCTTTGATGCTCACAACACTAGATGTGCAGACATATTTACTAAATCAAAGCAACTTTTCTTTAACAGCTGCATTGAATTTGAGATGAATGGAAACAGTTGTATACCACTGAATAACAGCACCTTCAGGAAAAAGTGATGTTTCTGTGTCTGGTGGCATGCAAAAAAAAAGAATATAAATATGACTTGTATTCAGTGAAAAACTTAAGAGATTTTTTTTTAAAGTTAAGTATAATGAAATTAAAGAATTTCTTTTAAGACACTTGGTGCAAAACATGTCATTACTGCATGACAGTAATACAGTGATCAAGTGAAAAATAAAATTGAAGCCTTAGAAATTTAATATTACCATATTATGTTACTGAGGTGGCACAGCAGACCCAAAACATCTGTGGTACATAAAGTGTTTTCGCATTGTTCTGTTAGCAAAATCCAAGTGACGAAAAATTACAGAAAATGAAAAACCAGACCTAAAATTCAAATACTGTTTCTCTCTCTCTCCATTAGGATCATGCATGTCTGCTAACATGCTAACATTACATATGTTGTGTTTTTTCAGGACTTCATCTGAAATCCTTTCAGTCACCTTACACAAGTGCTGAAAACAACCCCAGAGAGAGTCTGAGTGACAGCAGTGGCAGTGGAACTGAGCTGCCTAGACAGCCCATATCCCTTTCACTAGCTGGAAGTAGAGACTGGCTGAAAATGGCATCTCCTAGGGAAAGCCAACAACTGGCCATCACCCTGGCCGTTTGTCTTCATCAATCAACCCACGTTTGTTGACCAAGCAACATGATGTCACTATTAATTTCATGCATTCCCTTAATGGGATCCAGAGGGGCATCCTCTCCTTCACAGTAGGCATTTCCTGCCCTGTTGCATTATGGGATATGTCCTCTTCCTTTGAGGAGATCAGTTGGACTTTTTCAAAGTTTTACATCTTCTCATGTTGTTTTTCTTTTCCTTTTTAATCTCTCCTTCGTTCCTGTCTGCCGTTTCCCCCTCATGGTGTTATTTGCTTTGCTTTGTCATAGCTCTTCTCGTTGGAAACAGCTCCACTGTGTTTGTAGCCTTGTTATGTGAGTACTTGTGATGATTTCCACTTATTTGCCAAGGTATACACTGAACTGGATGTACCAAACCTTTTGATCAACCCTCAGATTTCATGAACAGATACTGGCGCTGTGTGCTCAGATCAGCGCATTAGCGTTTCATTTGAAAGAATGGTGTCACTGTGTTGACAAGCTCATGATAAGTTGGTGGCTTCTAAGGGAAAATGTTTAAAGCAGATAAATGCCTCAGGACTCCATCTGTCTGTCTTATTGTCCTGATTGTAGTTTATTTTCGGTGATTATGAAAACCTGCTTTAAACAGGCTTTGGGGATGTTGGTTTACTAGCTTTGAGATGAAGTTTGCCCCTCGCGCAATGATTCTGCACAAGGTACTTAATGTTTATCTCTTCAGACTTCTGTGCAACTGTATTTACTGTCTACATGACTGGCTTTTTTCACTCCTTTGATTATCACAGAGGAGGAGGGAGTTGTGAATGATATTCCTTACTCCTACTCTCACTTGTTCTCTTCCTTCCTTCTCAGCCCCCCCTCCCTGCCTCGCTCTCCCTGTTACTGCACCTCTCTTCTGGCTTTAAGAGGCTTAGCAGCAGCTTAGCACGCCCAGGTCAAACTGGCCTTTGCCCTTCATCTGTCAGCCTTTTGATGTGGTGCCAGCCTGGGATGCTTGCTACGCTCTGCCTTTAACAGCACGTCCAGAGGTCATAGGAGGGCTCTAACTTCAAGACCCCACCCCACCTTAACACTCAACCACCACCCCCAGCCCGCAACCACCAAGAACACCACCTCCTTTGCAGATGTGTCTGTCTCTGATACCCCCGCTCTACTTCCCTTCAGCCCCCCCCCCTCCTCTTCTCTGCCCTAGTGCCCATTATTATTTTATAGTTTGGTTCTGCATTCCTTTCACTCAGGCTGCAGTGGAAGGCAGACCTTTCTTTTATTGCTTACACATGTCCATGGCTTTCTTCCTCAGCAGGGAGAGACAAAACAGCAAGAGGGAGATGGCCAACATTAGGACCAGCCATCTAAACTCCCTCCACCTTGAACTAATAGTTGGGGGCAGGGTATGGGTCTGCCTCAGCCTTGTGCCAGTGGGGTTTCAATTTGTAGAGACATAAACAGATACTAAAGCCAAGGTTACAACACAGTGCTTTATCAAGGTAGTTCACATCAAATTATCACAGTGCCCCCCTACTATCAGGCACCATAATACCCCCCAACCAAGCCCCTGCTTCAGAGGTGCACAGTGGTCACACTTAATTTAGGAGTACACAAACATGTGTCCCTCTGTCTGTTTTCCCTCTGACCGTGACGATTCACACCAACGAGAGATCATCTCGGGCAGGGCGTCAGGACTTTAAAGAGGATGTGACTGTCTGCAGTTTTGTGCGCCTGTGTATGTTGACAAAGGTGCCTGCAGTGATATACTGCGACCAGTGATCTCACTGTGCAGAAATTGCGTGCATTGACTGCAACTGAAGAAAGCATATCTGGGCAGGTGTCTTTGCAAACTGTAATAATAAATGTAAATCTTAAAGGTAAATCTTAATAGGACAAATAAGTCCACATGTATTACGTCCAGCATAATGCACGTTGTCTCCATTTCTTCATTCTATCACCTGGAACAGAAAACAATAGTAGTTCTTGGTCAAAAAGCACTAAAGTCAGGAGCAAGTCAAGATGAATTGTGTGTGATTTCACAAGCCAGGTATGTAACAGAATCTAACTTGAAATAAACAGATTATTTTTCTGTAGCAAAATTGTGTTTCACTTTAATATGGTGCCTGAACAGAGTGGTGCCTTTGATCTCTACTAGCAGAGCCCAGCACATGGATAATATATCTTTCCGAGATAAAAGTAAAAATGTGCACAAGTTGATGATGTCATTCAGATATGGCCGCAAGCCTGGGAGAAAAGCAAACTTCCACAAGCAAGGCTATCCTGAGGATCATTCAGGGTGCTCTCTGAGCCTTCGGGGAAATCAATTACACATTTTCCAAACTGTGATTCCTGCTGTAGGAACTTAATCGTGGAGGCCTTCTGCAGAGGATCATCCCAATGAGTTTAGACACTGTTTTTGCTCCCTGGTGTCTCCTCTCCCTTCTCTGCGTCCCCCACCCCCAGCTTCAACCTTTGCAACTCGCTACATTTGTGTGCAGCTTACAATTCTGCGCAGTCATTCATCATCATTTGCTGGCGTATCTGTCTTGAGTGCCTTAGCTTTGATCATGTTGTAGTTTATACTTTACATCTGTTCTACATTTAACCTTCTCTAATGCTGTTGCTCAAAAACTATTACGCTGGCACAACTGCAGAAGAGTTTACCTGGTGACTTTGTGGCCATTATAAATCTTGCATATTTGTCATGGCCCGGTAAATAAATGATCCACCAGTTGAAACATTGCGATAAGCAGATCACCCCTCGCTATTTCCTGCCTTATGGGACAGGACTCAGAGAAATCCTCTGCTTCCTCTTACGTGATCTTCTCTTCTTTCAAAAGCTTATCTACTCCTAAATCATTCCCTTTGAATTGGGAGGACAGTGCATTTTCTGTATTTTCTCTAACTCTTTCCAGCTCTGTTATTTCCAGTTTTTCTTCAAGGCTTTGCTCTCTGTGTATATGCGCTGGCACCGCACCTATGCCCCTCCAACCCCACTCCCTTCCATGATCGCTTGCTCTCTCTTTTTTCTGTCCTCAGGAACCCAGGAGCATAAGGCCCTGACCCCCTCCTCCTCCACCAGCACACTAATCATCCCTAATCAGAAGTGAAATGCATTTTTCTAAGGAAGTAGCTGGAAAATTTCACAATCTGCATTTCTCCAACCAAGCTGATTAGGGAAACATTATCCTGCTTTCACAGTCACTTCCAATCTGCCTTTAATCTGTCACTTCAATCGCCTAATTATTTAGTCAATGACCTGGGGACGCAATCTTACAAAAGAATGAAATGCATGCCATATCATTTTCCCTTTCATTTATGCATGATATCGCTGGTTACATGTTATGTTCCCTTGAGCTAAATATGCAAGCCTTGTTCATGTACACGTATTTGTGTGTTTCTGAGTGTGTGCAGGTTGGTGTGCGTGCACTGTTTTGGCATTTATTGTCCTTCCCTATCACATCCATGTGTATGTGTATGTGCGTTTTTCACTGTGTTTCAGGAGTAGCTTGTTTAGAAGCTGCTGAGCTGTGAATGCTGGCTGGCGGTAATGCAGTTTAGGCCTAAGTTGGAAAAGCCTTTAGGGAATGAGACTCTGTGGGGGAGTTGTGTTATTGGAAAGGTCATGATTACAGTAGGGGGTCAAAATAACTCGCTGACACTCTTTATACACAAGTGACTGCTATTGGGCCTCAGGGTGTCAAGAACTATATTGAGTATTGACTATATGTCACAGCAATAAAAAGGAAACCTGTTCTCCACTCGTGAATGTTATACCTTCAAAGAGTGTGATGTCAGGACAAAAGGTAAAAATATCTTCAATGTCAATAAAGCTGTCATGTTGACATGCTAATTTTCCTGCAGAGGTGGAAAGAACGATGTCTTTTATGGCTGAAATTGTAAATAGAAGAAAAAAATATAGTTTTCAAAACTTAAGAATTGCTGTGTTACTTCTTTCTTCGTCAAACTTTTTTGCCCGGTATCAAGAAATATACAACTGCTTGAATGTACACAGGGTAATAGTGAAAGACCTCTTAAACTCTATGAAAAAATTTTAAGCTGCATCACATAATGAAGACTTGACAAAATCATACCATATAAACACACTTTTGTATATTCCTTGGCTATATTAAATTCACTATAGCAAGATGTGGTTTATATCTATAAGTGAAAGATCTTAAAAAGTTCTACCTTACACTTAAAAGCAGGAACTTTCCACACACTGTGGCACACTTACAATAGTTCCAGTCACAACCAGCTCGATAAAGACATGGGCCCATCCAGGGCTGCTGTCTCTCTTTCATCTTTGCCTTCACTTGATGGCAGCCCCTTCCTCTAGTTGTGGGTGCTTCACCTCTCTTATCAAACGGGGATTCTGGAGAGTCATCGTGCTTATTTGTTCCTGACACCCAGTCCACTAATAAACCTCTTCAGAAATACACTTTTAAAAGGGTCTAAGAAAACATTCCAGAGTCTGGCCATGGGGCAGGTCCAAAGTCCCACCAGCCGTTTGCTAAAACCGGCACTTAACACCTCCATCCAGTGCTGCAAAACAGATCATCAGAGGTCATGAACTCTGGCACTCAGAAAGAACTTTGACCATGGGAATATTAGTATTAAAACAAAAACAAACAAGAGATTCACATCAAACAGAAATATATTCTTTCAGTGAGATTCCATTTTTTAGGCTACAGGTTGAATGGATTTTGGTCCAATCTGGTATCATTAGCATAAAAACACACTTTACTACAGATTAAAGTTTACGTTTGAGTTTTAAGTATGATCTTTATTTGTGTTTTTAAAATTGAAGATCCCTTTCAGAAGCCAACCCAAGACCATGTGTCTAAATTTAGCAACAAGTGACGTTAGATCCAACGTCTCCTCAGATATAATGGCATATTTATGTTTTTTTTTATTCATTTTTTACCAACTTTCAAATAAAAAAGACAGAATTTCTTTCTTTTCTTTCTTTTGTTAGTCAAAGAATGCAACAGTTTGTAATCACCTTTTTTGAAAATGTTACAGTGAACTGACAAATCTGTTTTGATGCACATCAAGGTTAAAACTGCACTGTAATAAGCATAACTTTTGTATCTGAATAAATATTGACTTGTTCATATGTCTGATGGGCAGAAACACTCAGTGATCAGGCTATAATAACAGATGGTGCTGTAACGGGGGGGGGGTGCTGCTGTCTGCTGGAGAGAGTTGATATGTGAGCTATTTCAGGAATGCCTGAGAGGAAACGTATTGATCGGGACACTTAGACTTGATAAGGACGTTAGGTTTAAGAGGAGCAAGGCAATCATTAAGTACACCACTGGCCGTTGTTGTTCAAAAAATATATTTGCTTTGGCTCTCCCCTGCACCTCCCCCCACCCCCCACCCCCAAGCTCCCTAACCACCACCCCGCCGAACCTTTTCTTCTTTTCCTTTTCTCACTTTATTTGGCTCTTTCTAGCCAGAGGTGAAAAGAAAATCTCATCTCCATCAGGCTAAATTGTGGTGGGCAGCATTATCAGTTCAAAAGACCTGAGGATTTGACAGCTCCCACTCCATGGTGATTAATTACTTCTCAACAGTGGTGGGTTCTCCTTTCCCCTCTTTTTCCCTGTGTGCTGTTATAGTGGTGGTGGTGGTGGCTGGAGGCAACACATGATAAGTCCTGCCCTTATTACTGGTCGCTCTGGGAAAACGGCCCAGGCAGCAATGGGCTAACAGGGTCCAATCACATTCCTGCTGCATGGGGCAAGGGAAGCTGGGGTGATATTTTTTTTTACTCTTTAGTGCCTGTTTGAAAGGTTCAACTCTGAGTGTGACATTGGCTGAAATATTCACTTCTGTTCTTCAATTTCGCTGCCTGTCCATTCTCCCTCTACTGCCTCTCCCCAGGATTATAAAGGGTTTCGATCAGATGTTTAATCATTACACCAGTAACAACTACAGACTCGAGAGCTCTCTATTATCATGAGCCAAGGGGAAGAAGGACACTCTTCATCACATACCTGATGGACAGAATTAATCACTTATGGACATCATACAGGAGAAACCATCTATTATAACCAGTGTAATCACACAAGGGACATGGCTTCAATCAACTAAGCGAGACTTCAATATAGTTAAGTACTTAGCTGTGTACATATTTGTATTACAAGCCTGTGGCAGCATTTTCCACTGTTATTTGCATTCCGGGGTTCTCAAGGTTCTGCACACAGCCGGTCCTTGAGGTTCATGTCTCCCTGTAGGCTCCACTGTTTTGCTTGTGTGTATGACTGGCACTTTCCCCGAGGCTGTGCCTGTTCGTGTGTGTTATCTGTGCATGGGTTTTTGTGTATGTGTCTCTGCTTCTGTTTCTCTGGGTGTACATGTAGGCACATGTGTGTGTGTGTGTGTATGTGTATGCCTAAATAATCCTACATTGGAAAGCTTCAATATTGGACCTGTCACTTCTATAAGTCTCCCTGAAGGCACTGAGGTGGAGATGAGAGACAGAAAGACACGTGGTAGGGCACCACGCACGCTTGCCTGTCGAGCGCCTGTCCCCAGCACTGGGCACTTGGGCCATTGTGGTGTCTTCCAGATGGACACATCTGTCCATTTCCCCTGGGAATAAGCTGCCTCTGATGGAGTTTTTGTTTATGTCTGTGATAACAGGCTGCCCGAATTTCATGACGTATGGTGTGAGAGGACACCTCTGGAGCCACGATTTCCCAGATAACATGTTATCGTATTAGTAGCTGATGTTCCCCTTTATACTAATTTGAATCACAGTCGATTTGATTTCTGCTTTAGAAGAAGAGTATACAGTTTAATCTATCGTTTCTATGTTTTTTTATTTTATTTCTTATATTTTTATCAGCCATTGTGTGTCATGTACATTGGACATCCATTTTCTCCAATGGGAGCTAAGAGGATGAGTTTTGTCATTATAGACAAGCAAGCAAGGTGAACCTTTCCTAGACTAGGGACCTTTTTCTGATACACACAATTGAAACAACCCCTCAATGCACCCCCATATAATCCCTGGCATTTTGTTTTGATGCACCACAGCATGAAAATGAGAGAATATAGCAATGTTATGGCATTTGAAGTCAATATGTGTTATAAAATCAATCTAGATGAAGATCTGCCCATCCCTCTAATTAGATGGGGTGGCTGGAGATTGATTTTTAATTGCAAAAGTAATTACATGGAGCAGATAGCCAGTGACATTTGATTATCTAGGTGATTGATTAAAAGGCCTGGCTGCTGGGGCAGACTGTCAACCAGCTGAATCCAGACAAAAGAGAAAATTAAAAAAGTTGTCCCGTTTGTAATCACGAATTTCAAGGGTGAAATTACAAAGCCAAACATCCCCTTAGAGAAGCCCAGCATCCTTCCACTTTGTGCCTGTCTGCCCTACTATCTCACCCCTGCCGTCACAACACCCACAAGGCAGGACCTCTGCGACACGCTAAAAAGGGGAAAACAATGATGTGAAAAATGAATTGAGGAATTGTTCTGTTACAGACAGCCTGGTGCGTAAATGACGGGTGCATATATCTGCTTAGCAACCTTATCACATCATCATAGACAGCAAAAAAAAAAAAAAAAATGAGGGAGCGATACTGGGACGACAGAAAGAAGGACAGAGAAACACGGTGAAAGAAAGCTCTTATCTTTTAGACTACTCCTTGACTCATCTTCATCTCTTGTCATCTTACTGCCATAGGTGCCTGCACACTGCCTGTTGACTGGTAAAGGAGTGGGACCAAATAAACAGCTGTGCAACATCTTGTTTGTTTTTTTTTGTTGTTGTTTTTTTTTTTTTCTGTGCTTTAGAAAGATGGAAGAAATCATTTTTATGTTCTTTTTATTCTCCTCCACTGTCATTCTTTGGAGTCCATCTTTTAGGAAATGAACAATGACAAGGAAAACTGGTGGCACGCGCGTGTGTGTGTGTGTGTGTGTGTTGGGGGGTAAGCTGAACTGTTTATGAGACTGACAAAACTGTTTAAAGGGCTGTGGTAGACAGGAATAAGTGACAACAGCTGGAAATGAAATAAATTTTTCTGTTCTGCCTTCTAAATGAAGGTTAGAATATAATATAGTATATATATATATATATATATATATATATATATATATATATATATATATATATATATATATATATATATATATATATATATATATATATCATCTGGTAGGTAAATTAGTGTACTTTGCAGTCCTATGTATGTAGCAAAAATCTACCACCGTCAGTTTTAGGCTAAGCAACAAAGAAAAACAAAGATCTTCTATATCTAGTCGCACCCACTGGCTAATATCATCCTACTTGGGCTGATAAGTCCTCACTGACTTGCACACACACCCACACATCCACAGAGCAACATGTTCTCTGTTCGCAGTCTGCATAACCAGGACATCGATTTATTCCTCACCATGGATATGGCTATAAATTATGCCTGGTTAAGGTATCATTTAGCCTGGGCTGTTAAGTCATTTCTGTCATTTTAGTGGAGGGTTCACTCTTTGCGCTTTCCATGAAGGCAACATTTATGCCTTTAATTTACAGCCCCTTGCCTCGAGGATACTTCTTGGCTTTATGAAGTGGTATTAGGGGGCCTATTTAGTTGTCATGGCAGAGCACTGCCCAGTGTGGCGCAGGCAACAGAAGCCAGCCCCTGAAAAAGGAGAGACGAAGGAGCAAAGGCAGCGATTTCAAATAAGTATCGCTGTCCTTTTAACTTAAAGAGCTCTGTAGCTTGGCAGGAGCAGCTGAGCAGAGCCTTTGAAGGGAGGGAAAGAGAGCAAAGGGAGGGGAAATGAAACAGACCCGGACCATCCCCACACATTATTCCCCCTTAGGACGTACAGAGTCTATATTGGCTGAAGCAGCACAGCCCCTGGGGTCACAGCTCCTTCTCTGGCTCTGAGAGACAGCATTAAGAGGGACTTTCCTCTGTCTGCCTCAGAAACAGGCCAGTGAGCGTCTGTGGGTAAACCATCACACATGTGCCTCCCAGCACAGGGCCTATTCTCTGTGGGTGAACACAAAGCAGCGGCACTTATTAAATTTCCATGAAGTTTACCAAATTTGCGGGATCAGTGGGGTGAGGCTGTTAGGGAGTCCATGCCACTGCCTGCAGCTTCTCTCTGCCACCGAAACCCAGTGTGGTTGTGGGCCACTCTCCTCCCACCCCATCTCTACCTCCCCGCTGTGTCACTCTTTCCCAGCTCAATACTAGAAGGAAATTTCTACTGACTGGGTCTGATACAGTACAAAACCTACTGCCCACATGCTACAGGGGCATCAGAGGGCCTGACTTGTGATTTGCTGTGTATGAGTAAAATTTATTCACACCAAAGGCAAATTCAAGCACTTTGACACATAATACACATGTCCAGAGTTGGAATTTGGTCAGACTAAATTGTTATGCTTGTATATATAGTGAACATAATCTAAAAAGATTATAGCTTGGAGAATGTACTATCTTTATTCAGTGAGAAAAGGGAACAAAGTTATATCCAAAGCAAGAAATTTAGGTTTATCCTAAGCATGTCAGGGGCAGTAAATGCTCACAGCAGGCTGTTCAAAACTTTTCCAGATGTGTAACCAGTTACTGAAGTGCTGGGTTAAGAGAGTGTACACAGTCTTTATTTAGATAACTATGAAATGGGTATGGTTTGGTAATTGTTGGCTTAAATGAAGATTTTAATATAAAAAAATAAAATTTAATATGACTTAGAATGTGTTTTATCCATATCATCCCATCATTATCAAAAAATTATTCTTTAGTTTGTCAGTTCTTACAATTCTTTAAAGTCTCACAGTAAATTTATTGGAATTGTGAAACTGATGTTTTTTATGCTGTTGTTTTATCTGTTACACATGTTGATGTGACACTGGTTTGTTATGCTACTCCTTTCTATTAAATTGTTAAACATAATTTTTCTTTCATTTATGTGGAAAGAAAAACAAAGATGCCAGATCGTTCCAGTCCTAATCAAAATCTATCCATCTATCCATCCATCCATCCATCCATCCATCCATCCATCCATCCATCCATCCATCCATCCATCACTTATCTGGTCATCCAGGCCAGGGCTGCAGGGGCAGCAGTCAAAACATAGATGCCCAGATCTCCCTCTCTCTGACCACTTCCTCCAGCTTATCCTGGGAACATCATGGAGTTCCCAAGTCAGCCAAAAAATATGATCTCTCCAGCATGTCCTGGGTCTGCCCCAGAGCATCCTCCTGCTAGGACATGCCCAAACACCTCACCTATGAGGCATCCTAGTCAGATTTCTGAACCACCTCAACTGGCTCCTTTCACTTTGGAGGAGTAGCAATTCTACTGTTAGCTGCTCCTGAATGACTGAGCTCCTCACTTTATCTCTACTGGAAAGCCCTTCAGAGAAAGCTAATTTCTGCCACTTGTGATATGATTCATCTTATTCATGAGCTCATGTTCTTAGGGCTCGATTCTGCTCATAACGTTTATGGACAGAATTTATGGACAGAGCGGCGAAAGGTCTCTGCTTTGTGGCCTCAGGATCATATCTCTGATCTTAGCAGATGATGTGGTTATTTTGACTACATTAGAAGGTGACCTCCAACTTGCACCAGGGTTTTGCGGCTTCGTGTGGCTGGGATCAGACCATTGTCCTCAGCTAAAAAGGGTGGAGTGCTCACACCGTGTCGGGGATGAGTTCCTGCCCCAAATGGAGTAGTTCCTATATCTCTGGGTCTTGTTCACTGTTGAGGGGAGAGTGGACTGGAAGACTGACAGATGGATTGGTGAGGTGTCTGCAGTGATGTGGATGCTGTACCAGTTTGCTGTGGAGAAGAAAAGGTGGAGTGTAAAAGCAAAGCTGTCAGTTTACCAGTTGATCTATAATCCTACCCTCACCTGTGGCCATGAGCTCAGAATCAAACTTTAGCAACTAATCAAACTGAAAATCTGGAAATTCAAGAGTCTGTCAGACATTGATGTCTAGTAGAAGAGAAAATGAAAAGTACATAAAAGTGGATTTTTTTTTTGCCATTCCATTAGTGGAATTCACGTCATTTTCTTAAAAAAAAACAGTCTTCATGACAGAATATTAAATTTAATGACCTAAAATCACATCCATTCGAATTAATTGCACAAATCTGCTGTTTCAAAGCCGTTTATTTAGCTAAGAGTGAGTAAAACCCTTAAAACCCCCACATACCTAAGTAGTGTAGAACTATATTTTTGAGTTGATTGATTTGGATAAAGTATGTGAGAAACACAGTGCAGACACCCTGATTACACTTAAATATCAATTTACATACAGCTACAAGGACAGATCACTGCGTGGGAAATGTGCATATGTGCCCAGGGCCCCAGATGCACACACACACACACATACACACACACACACACACACACACACACAAACATATATATATATATGTGTGTATATATATATATATATATATATATATATATATAAATTTTATTTATTTATTTATTTATTTTGCTGTGAAATTTTGTTTTGAAATTACTGGTGTAAACATATATTGAAAATGTGGCATGATTATAAAGTCGTTTGAACCTTTTGTAAATTAACTGTCATATGTCATAATAAAGTAGGCTATGGGTGCCAACTGTCGGTGTGGATGACAACATAGAGAAGTATAAACAGACTATGGCAAAAAGGTAACCTCAAGCATAAACTGTCAACAGCTGTCCCAGTGGTAATGTCCTGCTTCCTGTGGATGACCTGGATGCTGATAGCTCAAGTTCACAGGAGGACTTCAGACAAGTGACAGTGGTGGAGCAGCAGTGCTAGCACAGACTGAATGCATTTGGTTGCGTTTTCTGACATTTCCCCTGGAGGCAAAAGGTGTTTGATTATAAATTTAATTTTTTTTTTTTAATACATACTAGTATAGTTGAGACCCTAAGCAAAACACAGAAAAGCCTTTAGCGTTCACTGGTCAATCAGAACTATCTAAGTGTTCTGATTTATTGACATTTCAGTGACTTTTCTCCAAACTGATTCCTTCATCTTTGTGCAATGTTCTGTAAAAGGCATTTGTATACCATAACATAATATAAGCAAAAGTGATGCATGTCGTGAAAATGGTGTCTTTTGGAAGGACGCATGCCGTGTTGTTTAATTATATTTGTATATGTTTGTTACCGGTGGCCATTTTAACACATGCAGTCATGTGAACAAGAAAGTTTTCACAAGACTCTATGTAAACCGGTGAGGAACTAAGTACACCATCACTGTTTCCAACGGAATTAAGAGGTTAAATGGCAGCCATGTTACACAAATTAAATGCAAATGCTTCAAAGGTGTTTCAGTGGCCTAACCAAAATCAACACCTCAACCCAGCAGAAATGTAGGGAGGTGATAGGTTAAAAACCAGGTAACGGCTGTTGGGTTGGACAGTTGTGTCCCCACTGGATCTCTGCTGGGTAATGTCTAAATCAATTAAAGCTAGAGCATTTGTGTGAATGTCGTTTGTGTTTTGCTTGTGTTCAAAACTTTTCACCCTTGTTTCTTTTTTGGGGGGGGTATTTTTTAAAATCCATATTTATGTAATATAAATACAAATGAATGTTAAGCCAGACAAACCTTAAAAGCCATATAAAACCTTTAAAAAAATATTTTGTCTAGTTTGGAAATGAAGAAGAACAGTTTATATTACTCATGCTGCATACAAACCAGGTTTACCAAATGAAACTGCATAACGTGGGGATGTGGTCAATGTAGAGTCAGCTGTAGACAGTTAGTTACAACAAGCAGGAGCCATATACAAATGCTTTGCTTGTGTGTGCATAAATGACAGTTCATTCTGATGTTGTTGTGTCTTTTATGTCCTAGTCTAAACCAAGTCCAAATTCCTAGGCTCTGTTGCCATTTGCAGTCCAGCTTCTATGTGATTCACAATACCATTTTGACTCTACAATGAAAAGATATACACAAACAGCATTCTATGATTGTAGGTCAGGATAAAAAAGACCAAAACATTTTCCACTAGTAGATCAGTGCTGAGCTGTGGACATCATGGTTTAAACATCTGTGTTTATTTAACCGACTCTTTCACTATTATTGCTCAAGAATTTTAGTCACAGCTGTTCACTTTGTGCTTTTGTACCAAAATAACCAAAACACAAATTTCCTCATCATGAAACAGGGACATTTTCTGGTTACCCTGGGTCCCAGTGCAATTTTTTTGAAAACAGGACAGATGTAGCTATTTGTGACCTTAAAGAGTGCCTTTGCTTGGCCTGTTAGATCTTGATGGAGATGAGGTCTACAAGAGTGTCCCATTAGCTTTATCTTTTCTCTACCCTCCCTCACTGGGTGATGTTGGCTGCACTCCAAATTGACTGGTTTTGATCTCAGTGATAAAGTCTGGCCCAGTGATGGGCCTAATGACATCTGCACTGTCCGTCTGTGCTCCCAGACAAATATAACCCAGGAAGGTTAGTGCCGGCTCTTCTGCCCCTTATCAATCAATTACATTTGGCTTTGCCAGATTAATTGTATGCTTTGTTTGCTGTAGCTAGGAACCAGGTAGATTATAGATGGGGTTTGGGCAGGATGCTTGTATGACTGTTGGTAGGTTGTTCTTGTGCGCATGCCTGGCCTCTTTAACCTTGTTCATTTATAGCAGAGCCACTTGGGACGGGGAGGGGAATCAACTTATTGTATTATAACAAACAAAAGATAAATATATTTGCCAGTGGCAGCTAGTTAGTGTCCAACAAATCATAGACCTGCATGAATACAGAATTAACATTTATGTCGTATACTACTGAATGCACCCCAGCACCTTCTTTGCTTATGAAAGGCTGGATTAATTATGTAATGTTCAGCTCACTGTGGCTAATAGCTGATAATGATGTGTGAGAGGTGTGTCAGACTGGAGAGCATACTGGACTGCCAAGTGCTGTTGGACCCAGGTCAGGCTGTGCATCTTACTAATGAGATGTCACATGGAGAAGATGGAGTGACCAGAGTGACCAAGCATCACTGCAAACTTCCCCTCCCCCAGCTTTGGATTGTACAAACAGCCCCAAATTCAGAGAGGAGCTTGTGTAGCTGGCCAACTGACGACATCACTCTAAGGGTTCATTTTTCAGATGGGTATTTGGCTGTAGAGAGACAACTAGGTCCGGTTTGGCTCAGCAGCTATGTCATTTGCAGTCCAGAGGAGCTAACAATGGGCCTGTGGTCCTTATTAGTCCAGTGACTGCAGTCAGTGATCCAGTGTCCCATCTAGTCTTTAGCTCCACTGTGAGGAGATGAGTTGAGGTTAAATCAACACTTGTCTCCTCCTTCTGAACATCTAAATCTGCAGTGGAGAGAAGTAAGATATTGCTCCTCCCTTTATCCACCCCCTCAGGCTAGCCTCACTTCTCTTAAGTTCTCTGCTGCACTGCCAGTGGGTCAGGTTGATACCCCCACCCCCACCCCGGTCATTGAAACTCATTCGGGGGGCATTAAAGTGTAAACCAGATGAAAAAACAAAGGGCTTAGGCAAATCAGATGGCTCAAACAACAACAACAAACGCACACTCTGTAATCTGCTTAGGGAAATTAATGAGGGGGAGCCCCTTGGCCAAGGTGGATAATGATCCTGGACCATGGGGATGAGAGGCTGCAGTGGATCAGGCAGAAGGTGAGAACAGGAAGGGGGGATTAGAGACGGACTCCCACCAGAATCAAACAGGACTCTGCCAAAGGGATCCCACCCCTCCTATGCCCAACTTCAAAAACTCCAGCCTAAGCTGGAAGTAGGTGTCTGTAATCCCCTCTGTGGCTGTAGATCTATGCGGCCGACTCAGGCCCAGCTTTCATCCTGCAGCTTGTTCGGCATGCTCTCCCTCCCTGTCCTGGAACGTAAACTTTTGCACCGTGGCCCCCGTACAGATCGCAGGGATCTGCTGGCTCATTACCGCTTCATTAGTGTGCTGCATCTTTAGCCACCAAAAGGATCAAGGCCATGGATAGAGTCTAAATGCACAGACTGCTTGTGGGGGCCAGAGACCTGGACACAGCAGCCAGATGGACAAATGCATGCTACTGGAAACACGAGTTAGCAGCCTACACATCTTTGCACTGTTGAAAGGTTCCATGTAACCTGTCAATAACATTTTGTGCAGCACACATTTTAAAGAACCCAATTGTCCTTAGCAGTGTCAAGCAGCACGGCACCTCAATAGATCCCATAAAAAATATCCCCTGATTGTCATTATACCAGTTTATTTATCCTCCACGGTTGTCTGATCTGATCATCTCAAATATGAGGAAGGATTTTCTTAAATGTATATACACACCTATTTATTAGCTTCTTAGAAATAGTGTCAGAACTGTCACTTACATCTACTGAATATGTTTGAGATACCTTTGAAATGTGATTCCAGATTGGATTTATCTGCCTTTGCTTTTCTTTCTTGCAATTCATAGAACGCAGAATGATTTAAAGGGAGGTGTGGAATTGAGAAAATAAGCAGGCTTTGTAGTGCTTAATGGGGCCCAAAGCTCACTGTTAAAGCCCTCCCCTGCATCCAAAGCAGCCACAGGCAGGAGCCAAGCTCCATGAAGCAAAGTCTCATCAACCACTCTGCCATCCTCTGGTGTGATGGTGGCAATCACACACACACACACACACACACACACACACACACAAAACCAGCAACTTGGATTCAAAATTATTTTGAACTTGCCACTTTTCTAAATTTATCAGAGAGAAAGTATGAAATATCTTATTTATAAATATACTGTCAGCCTTTAAATTATGCAATGCCTTATCTGACAGTAATTTCAAAGGCCATGCACGCAATGTAGCCCCACGGGGTTATGGTCAAGTATAAAAGCTTGACCTCTCTCTAGGACAACAGAGTGACTTTCATTAGAACACCCAATAGCATCAAAAATTCTCAGCTATCTCACAACTTCGTGTGCTAGCATTACTTCTACTTTATTGTGTGTTTTGGGATATAATTTCAGAGGACTGGAGCATAAAAATGAGTACATAATAAAGCTAAATTTAAAAATGTAAAAATACAGAAAACGACAACAAAACAGCCACAAATATTTTTTGATTGAAAGAAGAGATTTAGTAAAAATGATTTCTAAATAAAAACAGGTCTTGGTCACTGTTCCTAAACTCCATACAAGCCTTGAAACCTTTCCATCAGAATTTAACCACTCTTTGAGAATTGCAGAACAATAATTATAGTTCAACTAAGGCTCATTTGAACTGTCAGGTGACCCACTGAGCTTTATCCATGTATATCAGATACCAGTTATGTACAAATTGTACCAAATAGCTTTATGACCAAAAGCTAAGGTTGGATTACAGCTTTATTTTTCCAGTTTGATTTATATTTTTTGGTTCCCATTAATAGTAATGTGCTGCCCTGCCCTGTGGGCAGCATGGTGTTCTGGTGGTTAGCACTGCTGCCTCACAGCTGGAAAAACATCTAGAAGGCCTGGGTTCGATTCCACCTTGGCCCAGATGTCTCGCTGTGTGGAGTTTGCATGTTCTCCCTGTGTCTGCCTGGGTTTCCTCCGGGTACTCCAGTTTCTTCCCACAGCCCAAAGACATGCAGTTAGTGGGGTTAGGTTAATTGCCCATAGGTGTGAATCAGAGTGTGGATGGTTGTCTGTCTCTCTGCGGCAGACAACCACCTGTACAGGGTGTACCCTGCCTCTCGCCCGATGTCACCTGGGATAGGCTCCAGCTCCCCGCGACCCTGAACAGGATAAGCGGAAGAGAATGAATGGATAATAGTAATGTATAAAAGCAATTCTCATAAACCTAAATTTATTCTCATTTAACGTAACCCTTACACACGATTTTTTGATATAATTGATTGATAATTGACAGCAGTAAAAATACTCTAAATGTCATTCTTTTGGCTTGAAATGTCACATTTCCTAAAGTGACTCAAAACTACGCAAAATGAAAATCTGACATTCGTCTACAGGTGCTGTAAATTTTTGCATATTCAGGCTGTTCCATGTCAGATTTGGCCCATATCTACTGAAAAAGTTTAGATCCACCAGTCTGGGTCAAATCAAGGAAAACGGTGGGTTTTGTTGAATCTTGAATCTATGATAGTGTACATGCCAAATCTGTGTGTATTTTTTATGGGACAGTGGTGACAGAGTTCAAGGGGGACCTCGATACTGTCACGAGAACTGTCTCTGTTCCCACCATATTTTTCCAGGTTCTCGCAGAGACAGGCACCTACTGATCTTTGAAGGATCATGGAGGAATCTCGAAATGGTAAAATAGTAGAACAGCATAGGAGTGATCATATATGATGCACATGAGCAAAAGAAGTCAGATGTCAGACGGTACCTTGAGAGATGGTGTCATGATAGAGACATGAAATCTGAACTAGGGTGTCATAGTGGTGCAGTGGTTAGCACTGTCACACCACAGTGAGGGGGGCCTTTCTGTGTGACGTTTGCATCTTCTCCCTGGGCCTGCAAGGATTTCCTTCAGTTACTCCGGCTTCCTTCCTCACTCCAGAAAAAGGTTAGGCTATTTGGTGATTCTGATTTGGTTGTGCATGTGAAGTAGATAAAGTGCTTGAAGTGTACAGAATAAAGTGTGTGAATTGTAGTTAAAAACATGATAACAGAAGATTTTCTCCAAAAATGAGTCTTCTAAAGTCTAAAAAATACCTTCTCCCTGCTCTCTTAAACCTTTATTAAGGATTAATCATCCATTTATTAATGTAAGATAGGCTATTTATACATTCTAAATAAATAATTAGTGCAACATTTATTGTAGACCCTTATCATGTATATTATAGGTTAAATTATAAAGTCATTTTCTAGCCATCCTTCAAATAGTGCTTGACCTACAGTGTTAAATTAAATCTACAGCATAAACCACAGTGTAGCTCTTTACCCTACATCATAAAAAAAAAAAGCTGTACACAGTAGTCTACACTCTAGCCCAACTACACCTCTCCAGAAATGTAACTATAAGCCGACCTCTGATGAGACCTCTGTGGGGAAAAAAATGTAACAGGTTGTAACTGTATCTACCTTGCTTGTCATGCTAATAAAACAGCAAATATTCTACCAGTGTAGGCATATGCCTTTTTTTCTGATTTTTAAAGCTCTAACAACACGTGAGTCAATTGTTTTTCTGTCTTTCCTGCATTTCATGAATTGAACTGTTGTTCAAGATTTATCAGCTTCAAGTCCAGTGTAAACAGCTCACTTTCATTCGAGTAATGCAAACACACCAGTGCTGGTATCAGTGCAAACAATGACGTTACCCACTACAACTGGGATTCAATGCAGTGCTAAAAATTATGCTGAAGTACTGATCAAATCACTCTGAGCACAACACAGCCAGAAACGGAAAATTACATCCCGAATTTGGTATTTCTGTTGAGAGGGCCATCTGATTTCTACCAGTCAGTGAACCAATTGCCTATTGTGTGATGCTTCTGGTGTCAACTTGGCAGAAACTTTTGTTTGCATTTACTCATCACTGGTTACAGGCCTGCTGTGAATGTAGGTCTGTATGAATGTATGAAAAATAAATACTCAAATTGTTCTCAGCCATAGTCAATGGTTTCAGAATTGCACTTCAGCCAATATAATGCATAATTATCTTTAGTGATTAAAATTCTGCAGACAACTCGCTAGCCAGTGTTAGTTACCTAGTAGGAACAGACTGACTATCTCAGCAGAGATGCTATGTATTCATCAGTGTTCAGGCCAGCGCATAGGCTTTACTTATTGTGCATAATAATTAATTTCACAGTTTATTACACTGTTGTGACTTAGGGCAAAGCAGCTCACGTGACATCCTAGGCTCAAAGTTTAATCTATCTAATCTGACTTATGTAGACCAACTCAAAAAAAAACCCAAAAACAAATATTAAAAATTTGCATTTAAATTTTTGTATTTTGGCTAGCAATTGCATTCAGTTTATTGCCCTACATGAAAAACAAGGTTTAAATCATAGCATTCCACTTTTGAAGACATTTTGCATATCATGTCAAACACTGCTTAGACTTCCACGTGCCTTCTACTGCCTAAATTATTTGGTTATGTAGTTTAAAAATTAAAAAAAAAAAAGCATTAAAAAGGCACAGTTTCCCGATTCACTTCATTTCCAGTGATGTAAGGCTTGCTGTTCTATCAGACAACAAGCACTGCAAAGTTATGCATCATGGAAAGACAGAAGGGGAGGGTGACATTTTTTCTATATTAGCTTGAAATAACCCAAACCTTTTTTTTTCTTCCTTTTTTGGACTCATTGTTTGCCCCTAATGCAGAGCTTCATGAAGACATATGGGCCTAAAGAGAACTTGATGGGGCTGCCACCGCCTTGCTTGTCATCCAGAATTTTGCCTGCCTTAATCCCTGCTTTAATTTACTCCACTCTACACAGCAAGAAGTGACTAACACTGTCCTCAGGGGGCCTTTCCCTTATACCACGGGTGACAAGGAATATGCAAAGGCACAATTTCTCACCAGGAAGGGTGACAGAGAGCAGTTACGCTGGGGAGCACACCTCCCGTTTCTGAGCATCTTTTAATGTCACTCATAAGAGCACTCTGCAGTTGCAAACTATTCTTCAGAGACCCCTTTATTACCATGTTGATCCAAGGGGTCATTAGGTGAAGATTGTTTGGTGCAGAGGATGCAGCTATTGATTTGCTGAGAGACAGACTTTGCTGGAAAGTTTGTGACAGTGCAGAAAGACCACAGAGACTACTTCTTCAGACACAATCTAAACTGTTTTCAGCCTCTTTATCCCTTTCCCCTGCCTTATTTTTCCCACTCGTCTAATTTTCCACTGGAATGCTGGGTGAGAGAGGGGCCGTTGACGGGCACAAGTAATTGCTATCAGTCTGTCATTAGGTTCTCTATCTTGCTCCCTCCCCCTTTTTTTTTTTCCTCTGTCCCTACATAGGCCTGTGCTCAGCATTGCTTACAAATAAGACACTTAGGAGACGAGTGGAATTTGCTCCCCAAAAGCTGTGATGTATTGGATTTTTTACGGTCAGAGCAGCTCCTCCAACTGCCTTTTCATTCTCTGTTGTCCTGAGAACCATTTTCTCTGTCTGCAATATTCACCCTCTCTCCCACTCTGTCCTCTCCTCTCCGCCTTTCAGGGTATCATTTGCAATTTAATGCTTACCTGGGGTGAGGCTTG
The DNA here is from genome assembly GCA_024447675.2 of Pterophyllum scalare. Classification (NCBI taxonomy): domain Eukaryota; kingdom Metazoa; phylum Chordata; class Actinopteri; order Cichliformes; family Cichlidae; genus Pterophyllum; species Pterophyllum scalare. The sequence goes on from JAMQGT020006494.1 coordinate 46,525, forward strand.
ACAATAGCTTCCACCATGAAATGGTCCAGGCCCTGCCTGCATGCCTAATGAGGTTGATGTTGAGCTATTTAGGTCATTGTCCCTTTACAATATCTACTTAATGCAACTCCATGGGAGTGGATTGTTGGAACGGTTAAAGATTCTATTAAGTCTTTACAAAAGCTATTCCATTCTGCTGTCCACCACATACTACCGGGGCACTGCTCTCACTTCACTTTTGCTTTGTGAGAGGATGTTGCAACAAAGCAAAGCAAGGTGGTGCAATGTTAGTGTGGAGGGTCACTCGACTAATATCGCTTAAATATTTGGAAGTGTTTTTGTAGGTGAAAAGGCAAACATCCAGTTAGTCAGCAGCCTATTTAGTAGCATATGAAATCTGGACTGAGCTGGCAAATTCATATTAATCATCGCACAAAATGATCTGCCAAAACAGACGGCCAACACCAACTATTAATCAGAGCAGAACCCGTGACAGCCTTTGGAATCAGAAGGGAAGGAGTCAGAGGGGGGGCCTCTTTGAGAGAGTACTTGATATGAAAACTGTGTTGTTGTGCTTTGTACCAGCCTGTGGGAGTTTTTAAACAAGCCCATATGGTGGTAGCCACCAGCTTTGGAAAAGGTGGGTGGGTTGGGGGGTTAGCCAGGGCCAGGATTTCACACAGTCAGTATTGAGTGGGATTGAGGAGGCGAGCTCTTAAGCTGTCTTTTCAGGCACAGCAAAAGCCCTCCATCTGGCCTCCTCTAAAACTCAGGGCGAGTTTACTCAGCTCCCTGTTGGCTGATTGGGCCTCCTGAAGCAGAAGTAACAGCATCAATAGTGTAAACCCTTGCCACTTGAGAGTATTACATTTCTTTTCATGCTTGACTTAATCAAAAGTGGGGAAGTGAAATTTACACCTTTTTGATGTTCTTTTTTCCCCGCTCACTAAGAAGGGCGATCTTAACCCATTTGATCTTCACAAGCGCCCACTAAATGGCCAAATATGCCAAGCAGACGGAAGCAGACGGTTGGCAGTTGCCAGTTTGCACAGGGTCACTGTTGGAGCACTCCATGTGGTGGGGCAGGCAACCTCACAGAAGGCTCCAGTCTTAACAGAGTCCAGCCAAGCTTCTGTCTGGAGGCCCACTGTCTCTGTCCGCACTCAGCCAAAAATCAATCCACCCCTCATGCTGATTCTCCCTGCTCTGCCTGAGCCAGTGTGAGACTTGTGTTGACTGTGCAGCATCAAATGAACACTGTAACTGGGGCTGTACAACAAAACGGATAGACAAAAAGCACTAGCCAAGTGTCAATGGTATGATGTTTATATTTGATGGCAATCGGAAGGCTTTGCAGAGTCACAGTCTAGCTTGCAACATGTGCATCATGTACACACTGACAGACTGAGCTTTCTAAAATTTGCTTCTTAGCACAGATATAGTTTAGCAAGCAATGGGCTGACTAGCCTTTGCTGCTGAATAAATGTTTTGACTATAGCGACCTCTCTAATCCAAGCAGTTGACTGGTGCTGGAGGAGAGGGAGCCAACCTGGGAATGTGTGAAGATTCTCCTCAACAGGAATCTGGAGGGAGAGCAGTTGCCGGAGAGCTGCTCGCCAGTGACAGTTGCTCCAGGAGCCTGGCTTAATGAGTGCATGATGTCTGGAGTCTTTAGCTCATGTTAAGCCCAGGATATGGCCAGGATCTGACTGATGGAGCTCTAGGCCTCAGTACTGTAGAGTTTTGTTTGCACCTCTTAATGAAGCTGGGGGCAAGTGACACTGCCTGGCCCTCAGCCTGCCCTTCCTCTCTCCCCAGGACCAGCACTGTGCCAGCCAAGACTGCAGTGTAGACCCACTCCATTAGTTCCTGTTTATTTCCCAGGCTTCCAAGCCCTACTCCCTCAGTCACTGTGTACAGCATTTTCCCCTCCCCTTTCTTAAACTGTTGTTGGTTATTCTTTTTAGTCCAATTTTCTCACTCACTCTTATAGGCAAGACAGGGGAAAAACTGAGATAATTGAATGCTTGTGCCCTGTGGAAAACACTGTTTTTCCCCTCTTTGCATTTAATATAAATTACCATTACAGTGCCTAGGCTGCAAAAAGTATATGTGTATGTGTGTGCGCGTGTGTGCATGTGTGTGTGTGTGTGTGTGTGCGTCTTTGTCTGTGTGTAGAATGAGTTTACTTGGTGTCAGCATGAAAAGAAGGGGCCCCCATCCAAGCAGCCAAAATCCTGCCGAGGAACTTGTCTGGGATCGTGATGTTCCGACAGCTCCACTGCGACAAGATACATAGTTTCCATTCAGCAACAAGCTTCTTATTGGTTACTATAGTTTCACTAATGCCCAATTGAAGGAGATGCCTAATCTCGACAGAATGGGTTAAAAGGTGCCGATGTCCAGAGCCACAAAACCACATGTTGAGAGTCAAGGGACCAAGGCCCCACAAAGCACAGCTCCTCCAGCTTTGATGTGGCCCTATCAGGGCCAGGAGATTGAAGAAAATAGGGGAAGAATACACAGCGACCCCCGCAGCATACAAACCCCTCGAAGGACTCGCTGACAATGGCAAGTCCTGAAGAGTGGGTCGGGGACTTGCTAAAGGTGGAGCATCTCATTTTTATGATCATTGTCACCACAATCACCATTTCTCTTATTTGTATAATGATCACCTCTATCACAATGACTGGAATTTCCTCAAAATTTGCTTATTTATTGCAAAACATGATTGCATCATTTGATTTGCTCACTTTACCCAGTCTCCAAAGTAAAAAAAACAAAAACAAAAAAACAACAACAACAACAAAAAAATTGTCTGTACACTTTGCTTTATTGCTGTTTAGAATAGGAAACAACAGATGGGGCAGTGAAAAGAGGGCACATAATCAGGGAGAGACACAGAGGATGATCAGAACTGAGGAACCGCTAATGTGTGTGGCGAAATGTGGTTTAAGGCTCTCACAGCTCAAGTACTTTTCTGGAGTAGCCTGTGGAGGACAACGTGTATGCATTGGGGGTTGCTCTCTCTTTCAATAGACTGTTGCTCAATGGCTCTGAGGAGTAATTGAAAAGCTAATATTGTTCAGCATATCCCAGGGATTATGTCTTATTGTAGTAACAAGTATGCAATACTGCAATGTTTATTTTTGGTCAGGCTTTGTTGCAGCCACTAATTGGTGGTGAGTGTAAAAATGTGGGGTGCGCATTACCGTGGCTGAGTCATGACAGCAAAAACAGTCCCGAACTAATCGCTTGCACTGTGTTATCTTTGGAGGGCATCTTGAATTAAAATCAGACCCATGGCCAAAGACTCGACCGATGGGCATCATTTTAAAAAAGAGAAGAGAAGAGAAGAAAGCAGGTGCGTTTGATGTTCGTCACACAAACACAGGGACAGCTGTTCGCAAGCCCATTCATTTATTCGACAGACATTAACATCAGTGTTTAAAAAAAAATCTCACTCTGCACTGCTCTATCTTTGAGCATTGCCATATCTCCCCTCATTGTGTGGTTTATGGCAGATTTTAAATCAATTAAGTCTGTAATTTGTAACAACTGCTGAGACTGGTTCAGGCCTAAACAATGGCAATGGGATAACTGCCCTTTAGTGAAGCATCAATGGGCTTACAATGTGCTGAATTAGCTGGCATATTAATGACCAGCCGCAATACCCCTCCATTCTCCTCACCCAAATCTGCTTATGCAAATGGCCCATGAATCTAGTTCAAAGGAGTCTCTTTTAAGTGAGGCCTATACCCATCCACACTGGGGGCTGTGAGAGAAAGTGACATGAGAAAAGTTAGGGACACTTTTTTTTTTTTTCCCCCACTTCTCATAGAACATGATCCAGTTAGCATGCATTTCTGCTGGTTACTAGCATGGTAGGGGTTGCTGAGTCCATAGGATTGCTCCACACAAGGGGGGACAGCGAGTGGGTTAATCCAGCCAATTGTGACTGTGTGTTTAAAATGTGGTGTTCAGCAGGAGGGAAAGCAGGACCCATCCAAGTTCATGCCCCTGTGTGAAAGAGAAGAGAAAGGCTGTGGGGTTTGACGTTGAAGGAATAGAATAATCCCCTTCACATTTGTTAAAGGGCCACTGGTCTTTTGTGTTGGCCAAGACAAATTTAAAAGGCGATGTCATAATGGTTCAATTGGAATGATATATTTGAACACAATAGATGTGGCTTCTTTCCACGAACAACTTAAAGCCCCATTGTTCCTATTATTGGGTGAGATGTTTGGATACATGCATACACTCTGAATGAGAATAAGTTGTTGTATTACAACCTGTAATAAAATATTGAGCATGATTACACATGTTGTGGTCTCATGAATGATACAGTGAGAAGGGGGGGGTATCTCTTGATGGTGCCTACAATTTATTTCCCCATACAATTTGCCAACATCCAATGAGTAGATTTCATTTACAGAAAAAAAAAAAGTAAGATTATTACCTTGAGGGGACATGTTGAAACACCAAAATACTTAAGTGGTTGTATTCATATGAAACTCAGTTTTGCAACTTGGGTGCAAAGATAATTGTTATGATTGCA